>ML805823.1:63295-112966 GCA_009831015.1 Picea engelmannii | reverse complement strand
CTTCAGGCTCAGGACAACAATCCTCACCCACCCTGCATCAGGCCATCTCCCACACATGTCGACTCATCTCTCTCGCTCGTGGGTAATGATGAACCCTCTTATTTTTAGCAGTCTGTTGAGGCCCCTCTCCAGCCATGTTCTCCTTCTTCTCTCTTATGTCATGCCCAATAGCCCTTGTGGATTTTAACTCCTTCCTCTCTCCTCCTCCTGTGACAACCCTCTGCTTTCACTCAACGCCTTCCCTGCCCACTGCACCACCATGTGCAGAAGGTCCAGAGACCCCTTCACTTGCTGAGCTTGTGCTCTGGAAGATATGTAGGATCATTTTCAAGGTTTGCAGGATGAGTGCAAGTGCATGGAGAATCATTCATACTCGAGGCAGAGGGAATTGCAACAAGAAAACCTGACAATTCGGGAAAACATGGTCGAGGTCCAAAACCAAATTCAGAGAATGGAGCTCAGACACAACTAGGAATTATCTATTGTTCTTAGAGGAGTCAATCATAACACAAGGCAGATCATAGAACTCAATCAGTGCCCAGGAAACCTCCAGCAGCACGCCCTCTCAAAAGGCATAGATGAATCATGGATCCCCTCCTCCATTCACTCGGTAGCCAACAATCACCAACATGTTCCAATGGCTCCTAGATTCTTCGATCGCATCTGGGAAGGAGACAATCAAGCTCAACAACAAGGGGAAATGGACCCAATGGAGGAGAAACATGCGCCATATCGGGATGACCCAGGCCCTTCCCATCCTTAGTCCAAGTTCTCCATGAAATGAAAATTCTAGTTTTTTCTGAATATTTTCATAGCCATCTTCACATGGCAAGTTTGCAGTGCATATAGCACAATAGGGTTGCTTCATTCTGGCACAAAAAATCCTATATGTAGTCACAACACTAGTAGAAGAATCGAGCCACAGTCTATTCTCTTTTGTAATGTGGGCAATTTTTTATAATATACAAAATATCTGTTACTCTTAAAAAAAAAGATTAAATGTATTAAATAATGAAAATATTAATGTGATTTATAAATTAAAATTTTAAAATATTAATCTATAATGTATAATGTAATGTATGAATATTAATTAATTAGTAAAAATACATTATATATTAGTGATTAGTGTATTAGCTAATTAATTAATGCATTTATATAGTATGGACAAATTAATAAAAGATCAAAGTATTATTAATTAATATATTAATAAAGAATTGATACATTAATGTATTTAATAGTACATAATACTTTAAAGTAATAAAGTAACATTAGTACATCATTAAAGTAAAATTGTGTTTAGCGCTCGGTCACAACTAGTGGGCATATGAGATAAACGCAAAATCCTATTGATTTAATCCAATGGTGCAGGTGAATTTGAATATGATCAGAGAGATATTATTGCACTTCATAGTTAATTAATCAATTAAAATTCAGTTAGCAAAATGGATTCATGATTCTTGATCGGTTTGTGATTCCGTTGCTGAGGCAATTTTTCCCAAGAAAATTCGAGGTGTAACTGATGAGGAAGTTGTGAATAAAAGGAGACATGAAGAGACTGTGTAAGGTTGGTTGTTCTAACTGGAAAAAAGTGATGAATGGTAAGAAGAGTAAAATTAAAGGTTGCAGAGCTTGAGATAAAACTCAGAAATGAGTAACATTTGTTGAACAGACAGAAGCAAGAGAAGAATAGTAGAATAGCATGAAGTAGAGTAGAATAGCATAATAGCATGAAGAAGAGCAGAATTGCAAAACAGTTTTTGAAGCAGAGAAGAATTGCAGAAGAGAAAAGATGGGGTAAGAATTGAGACATCTGTATTGTTTGTTTTTCAATCACTTATTCATAACCAGGGAGGTAGGGTGGTGTTAGGGAGGCCTATGGTCCTCTGATATTCAAGTTGGTGCTTAAATATTGGGAGTTGTAGCTTCCATCTAGTTGTGGCTAGAAAAATAGGGTGGCAAGGTGGTGCTTGGGAAAACACAGAGTTTTCTATATGCAAGTTGGTGCTTGTATAAGTGGAAGTAGGTGCTTCCATCTAGTCAATGTTGGAACACTCAGGGAGTTGGTGCTTCCTTCTAGTGGGTGCTATAGAAACCATAAATTTGGTTCTCTCAAACAAGTTGGAGCTTGTAAAACAGAGATAGCAGCCTCACTTTGAGTTGGTACTCAAACATAGATGATGTACAGAACTTAAAAGACTGCCCATCATTTCGAAGAAAAAGAGGTTTTCTCCCTTTATGGGTTTCCTCGTGAAAATATGTCTCTATGTATATCTTATCTATGATTGATGCTCATTATTTCTGGTGTTCATATGATGTATACTATTGATGGTCACTTGATGAAAAATTAAAAATGGTTTAATTGAATTAATATTGTTTAAGCACAGTGACAACTGATTCACCCCCTCTCTCAGTTATCTTAGTAATTTCAACAATATATAAAGGAATGCAATAATTGGAAGACTCTAAATCTACATAAAGGGATTTAGCAATTTGAAGATATGTGTACTTACAAGTGTGAATGCATCTCTCTCTCTCTCTCTCTCTCTCTCTCTCTCTCTCTCTCTCTCTCTATATATATATATATATATATATATATATATCATTCTAGCATGTAATTTGAAAACATGTAAGGATGTTTTGGAATGCCATTGATACTTCCTACTGGTGTTAAATTTGTCAAGGAATGAGAGAGGCTGAGATTGGTGAGGCCATCCCTCAATTTACTTATGACTACTATGTTACATAAGAAGCTTTAGGAATATAAATGAGGAAGGAAAACTTAAGTCTGTGAGAGTTGATTAGAGATGACATCTGTACTTGTAGTTGTTCTTATGCCTTTTTAATTTGTTGCTCATAAGGAAAGAATCAATTTTTATGAGCAACAATTTTTTTTATGACAAAATTGAGGTATATTGCATATGGTATCAGAGCAAATTTTACAACACTGGGCCTTGAACAGGGCCACCTTAATTTCTTGGCATATATATTTTCTTTTGTTTTTATGCAAAACTAATAACCTATATTGTTACAAACAGAAAACTTTTGTTGTTTTGTGTGGATTATGGCAACTCAGGATGATGCATAAATCAGAATGGAAGGAAATCCATAATAGGGACCTCATGGAGATCCAAGACAGAATAGTGATGGAAGCTTTCCTACGGAAGTACTAGAAACAATGAGGAATCTTATTATTGAGCTGCAGGTTTTCAAAGCAGACAATTAGAAAATGAAGAAAGCACAACAAGAACAACAAGAGATAAATGAAGTCCTATTGTGCAGTATAGTAACCAAGAAAATCCCAAAGGAGGATAACCATGATGAAGAGGTCAACAAAAGTTCCTCCAAGAAATTTGGGTAGGAAACAGAAAAAAGAGACAGTTCGTCTGAAGGAACACCTTCAGCTGAAGACAAAACTATAACAAACAGAAAAAGAAAACAAGTAGATCACCTTGAAGAAGAATTTAAAAAGATTAAACGAGCTACCTTCGATGGAGAATCCAGTACATGAGAAGAAGTTGAGGCATGGTTGTTAGACATCAAAAAGTACTTCCATATCTACAACTATTCCAGCAACATGAAGGTCATAATGGCCATCTACAATCTGAAAGGGAAGGCCAACATTTGGTGGCAAGACCTGAAGTTGGCCAAGGGCCTAAAGGAGAAATAGTTGGAATGGTTTGACTTTAAGAAGTATTTCAAGAAACAATACCTTTATGAAAGCTATTATGAAAGGAAAATGAAAGAATTTTACAAATTATGACTTGGACAGATGACAATGGAGGACCTTATAAATAAATTTTTGGAACTACTAAGGTTCGTACCGTACATCCGGGAGGATAAGGTAAAAATCCATCGATTCTTAAGCTGTTTACCACAGTCCTACAGGGACATAATTGAGTTTGACAACCCCAAATCCTTGAGTGAAGTATTCAGGAAAGCACGAATGTGCTACGACCAGTATAAAAAACAGGTAGAGTTTCCCAAAGCCTGGAAGGATAAGAAACAAGATCGAATGAAGCAGTGGAAGAAGGGATATCAACCAACTCCTTATCGGAATGCAGCAAAAATATTTTCGAGAAAAGATTGTCACTTCAACCCTTTGAATACGCAAGGCAGTGGTAAACTGGTAAATCTCGGGACGAAGAAGTTCGGGGACAACCCCCGCAAACCATTAAAGTGCTGGGAATGTGAAGAACCTCATATAAGGAGGAACTGTCCACGTTTAATTTTAGCAAACAATGTTGTTGTTCATAATTTGTAGGAAGCCTCGACGGTGGGTGACGTGGGCAGAAGCCTGCATCGAATAAATGCAGCCATAGATGGCCGGCAAGCTGACCACCAGTCCTTTGTGGTAGAAATCAAAGGTAAAATCAATAACACTAGAATTTTTGTTTTAATTGACCCTGGAGCTATGTTAAGTTATATTACTCCTGATGTAGTAGAGTCAAATAAACTTAAGAAACTGAAGCATGAAAAAATCATGGCTGGTACAACTAGTAGCAGGAACTAAAATAAAAGTAGTTGACTTTATTTTTGATTTTGAGTTCAGCTTAGATGGTCAAAATATAAGAACAAATCTGAACATCCTACCATTAGGATCTTACGATAAGATTATCGGGATGGATTGGTTGGAACAACACAAAGCAGTACTAGATTGTTATACAAAGATACTTAACTATAAAGACGATTTTGGCACTACTAGAACAACCCAAGGTATACAAAAACTTGTATCAGTCAGACAAGTTTCAACGATGAAACTCAAGAAATGTATGAGAAAGGGATGTCAAGTTTTTTCCATCCAAGTAATGAACCTGTTAGAAAAAGACGATAAGTCAAAGTTAGAAGACTTTGTTGTCCTACGTGAATTTAGAGACATGTTTATGGATGAGATACCAGAATTACCTCCTAAAATAGAAATAGACTTCTCCATAGACCTAATACCTAGTTCAACCCCTATCTCGAAAGAACCTTACCAAATGAGTCTACCAGAACTGACAGAATTACAAATACAATTATAGGAATTCTTGGACAAAGAGTATATAAGACCGAGTGTTTCACCATGGGGGGCACTAGTCCTCTTTGTGAAAAAGAAAGACAATACTCTAAGACTTTGTATCGATTATAGACAATTGAATAAAATGACAATTAATAACAAGTACCCCTTACCTAGGATAAATGACCTATTTGATCAAGTGGGTGGGGCCAAGATCTTTTCAAAATTGGATTTACGATCCGGTTATCATCAAGTTAGGATAAAGGATGAAGATATAAGAAAAATAGCTTTTTGAACAAGATATGGAGACTACAAATTCGTAGTAATACCTTTCGGACTCACCAATGCGCCAACCACATTTATGTTTCTGATGCACAGTATTTTCATTCAATACTTAGACAAGTTTGTACTAGTATTCATTGACGATATTCTGGTCTATTCTAAAACAGAGGAAGAACATGAAGAAAACTTAAGAATAGTTCTGCAAATGTTGAGGAAACACAAACTGTACGCCAAGTTTGATAAGTGTGACTTTTATCAAAAGGAAATACAATATCTAGGACATGTAATTTCAGCAGAAGGCATTGTCGTATACCCTGAGAAAATAAAAGCCATCATAGAATGGCCGGTACCTAAGAATGTAGAAGATATCCAATGATTCATTCATGGGAATTACCAGATAGTATCACAGATTTATAGAGAGGTTCTCCAAGATAGTCGACCGTATCACGTAATTACAAAAGAAAGGGGCCAAGTTTAACTGGTCATAGAAGTGTCAAGACAGTTTTAACAAGGTAAAGGAATTATTGACAACTACACCTATATTGAAGGTAGCAGACCCAGATAAATACTTCACCGTATGTGTTGATGCAAGTAAAGAAGGACTAAGTGGCATCTTAACTCAGGAAGGACACGTGATTTGTTACAAGTCCTAGAAATTAAAAGAACATGAGAAAAATTATGTCACTCATGACTTAGAATTGGCAGCGGTAATACACGCCTTAAAATTGTGGCGACACTACATAATGGGTAGAAAATTTCTACTATCAACGGATAATAGTGGTGTGAAATATATGTTTAGCCGACCAGATCTTAATGCAAGGCAAGCAAGATGGCTAGCCTTCTTGAGAAAATTCGACTTCGAGGTCAGACATATCAAGGGTAAGGAAAACAAGGTAGCATACACTTTAAGCATAAGAGTCCATGGGTTATTTGAGATAAATATCAGCGGGGGAGAAAGTGATTTAGAACAAAGAATAAGGACGACAGGTATAAACGACAGAAATTACACTAAGATAATGGCAGAATTACAAAACAACACCACAAACTCAGATAAATCAGATCTAAGTATTGGCAAGAAGGGACTAGTACGATTTAAAAACAGACTTTACATACCAGATTCAATAGAGTTAAAATTAATAGTCTTGGACGAAGTGCATAAGAAACCATATTCTGGCCATCCAGGGTACTAGAAAACGATAACCGCACTTAGAAAAATATTTTACTGGCCCAGTATGAAGGGCAAAACATCAGAATACTTGGCTAGGTGCCAAGATTGTCAGTAGGTTAAGGCCGAGCACCAACATCCAGCTGACCTATTACAACCTTTTCTAGTACCAGAATGGAAATGGAAGATCATATCGCTGGACTTTATAACAGATTTGCCTAAAACTAAAAAACAGAATGATTCTATCATGGTTGTAATCGATAAACTCAGTAAGTGTGCACACTTTATTCCTGTAAAATCTAATTTTAAAGCTATAAACATTGTTGAAATATTTATGAAAGAAATTTTTAGACTGCATCGAATTCCTAAAATGGTGATTTTAGATAGAGATGTAAAATTCACATCCACTTTTTGGAAGCAATTGTTTGCAGGGCTAAATACTAATTCAAATTTTAGTACTAGTTATCACCCACAAACGGATGGACAGACTGAAAGGACAAACCAAATCATAGAGGATATTCTCCTCATTTATGTAAGAACAAAACCAAACAAGAGGGAAGACTATCAACACTTGGTAGAATTTGCATATAACAATGAGTACCAAACTTCAGCCAAGTTAAGCCCTTTTGAGGTATTGTACGACAGGAAGTGCACGACTCCAATTAGTTGGGACAACCCGGTTGACAGACTCATGGTTGGACTAGAGATGCTCCAAGAAATGGAGAACATGGTAAGGAAGGTACAACAAAACTTAAAATAAGCACAGGACAGACAAAAGAGCTATGCGGACCAAAAAATAAGACACTTGGAATTTCAAGTGGGAGACCATGTTTACTTGAAGGTCAAGGCCTGAAAAAGTTCATTAAAGTTAGGGAACTGTGTCAAGATGTAAACCAGGTTTTATGGGCCCTTCAAGATACTAGCTCGAATTGGACCCGTAGCATACCAACTTGCACTTCTAGCTAATTTAAGAATTCATTATGTATTTCATGTTTCTTTGTTGAAAAAGTATGTTCATGACCCTACTCATATGATTGATTGGAACTTGGTGCAGGTGGAACCCGAAGGCGAGTTCCAGGTGGAACCCCTGCGTATTCTAGACCGGAGAGAAATAACACTTCAAAACAGAGTCGTCGCTCAGGTAAAGGTTCAATCGAAGCACTTTAGTCTTGAGGAGGCCACTTGGGACTTGGAGGGAGATTTGCGGAAATCTCATCCGATCCTACTCCAAGAAAGGAACGAACACTAAGGATAGTGTTTTATTGAAGGGGGAAAGGATGTGACATCCCCAAAAATAAATTATTTTTGAATTCAAAAATTGTTAAGAAAATTATTCCGTTTTTGGTAAATTCGAATTTGAGAAATTTTTGCCATTTTTGACAATTTTGAATTTTGAATTTGGTAAATTGTAATTAATTATTATGATTGTTGGGAATAGATCTGATTTGACCCAACTAACTATTTGACTATGACACTTGTATGAAAACAAAATATTTTATATTTATTGCAGGAGGACAATTGGAACAACCATGTTAAAATTAGCTGACCATGACTCCATGAGTGGGGAACATGTTGGAAGTACCTCTAGGTTGATTATTACAAGTGGCAAATCAGATATTTGGCCATTGGTAGCCCCTGAAAATCATGGATTTAGAAATATGCAAAAATTACCAAGGGGGGAAAGAAAGACCCACGCAAAAACATTTGTTTGGTTAAATAGCATATGTTAGGAGGCGGGACACAACCGAGTATGCTAGGGATAATAATTCATTTTTTTTTGTATTGCTGTTATGAGCACTACTTGCTGAGTGTGAGGAAAGGATAAGACTTATGGAATGAGACATGGTTGAGGAGGTGTTCTGAGTTATCCCTCATGGATTCATAGTGAGGCTAGGGGGTGAACAGAATAAGTGATTTTGGTTGTCTTGTTCTACGGTTGGGAGGATCATGGTTGCTCTCTTTGTCTTCCCGTGAACTGTTTCAGATATGTCTACTTTCTCCTTCCCTGTTTGCATGTCATGATGAATTATTGAATGATCAAATTGCATTTGTTTAAGAATGAATGGAGTACTTTGTTTTATATAATCATGAAGGAATGAAATGAAATGTAGGGTAAACCCCTAGAGTTTAAATAGTTAACTATCAAGAAAAAACTATTTTAGTATCTTTACCGGATGGAAATCGAGGTTTGGTAATTTATTAGAAAACATGGCTATGTTAAATAGAATACTATTTCATTATATTATGCTAGATATCACCACTAGATCAATGTCTCATACATATATCTGGTTATTTTGTTTTTGAATATAGGATTGTGCACACGCTATTCTGGAAGTAATTATCGGATTTAAAAATTTTACATACCTATGCGTACAGGCATATCCCTATGGAGTATATCTTATTTCGGGGTGACTTGTTCTATCAAGTTAAATCACTATTGGAATGATTATACAATAGGAAATAACTATGTGTACATATATATATATAAATATAAATATATATTTGTATAGATAACCATACAAATTGCATGATTCATTTTAAATGCCTGATATGTGTATATTCAATAGGTGCAAAACATAATGGAAGACAAATATTCTAATTAATCATAAATGCATTTTCTGGAAAATGAAATAATAAAAAAGAACAACCTAACTAGTCATAGTTGAACTGCATGGAAATGAAAGGATGGAGAGCAATTAGTCTGCCTAGTCACAAATGACGACCTTGGAAGGAAAATAATAAATGAATGGGCTAGAAGATTGCATATAGAAGCTGGAAATAAAACGATACATTAGTAAGGTATTTGAAGTAAAGAGTATATACCCTTGAATCATATATTTTAGCAGTAATACTCGTTCGAATTTATTTGTAGGATCCAAAGTAAAAACCAGAAGGATCCAAGACATAATCACTATTCATAGATACGTATTGCTATTCATCCCAGGAAAATTTATATAACATATCTATTGTTTGAATGAAGAAACTGTGTATATTCCCATATAAAAACCCACTATACAACTTGAATAAGTCCACAACCATGTTCTATATATACCAGTAATTTATTTTACACAGTAATAAGGTTTGATCTTCATACCCTTCCTTTAAATTTAGAGATACAAAGTTAAATAAAATAGGTTATAGTTTGAAGGAACATATTTCACCCATGATGAGAGCATTTTGGTTTGAGAATCATGTCTACCCTTAGGAAACCTAGGGCCTCCTTTGAGAGTGGAGAAATGAAAACCGAATACCGTTTTGTGCGCATGGCAGGGGCCTGTATTCAGGACTGCGGATGGTAGTATTTTGCTACAGAATGATTAATGATAGGAAATTTTTATTGAGAATTACACTTAACTTGAAATTTGGGAACCTAGTGCCTTCCCTGTCATGTGTGAGTTGACCTGAGCCGAAGGGAGGGTAGTATAAGAACTTTCTGATGGGTACCCAATAAACAAATAAGCTTTTACGTTAGAGTCTGAATTTGCATGGGTCTTGCGCTACGAACAGACTGAATGCATTACTCAAACCTTACACATAGAGTAAAATGCTATATGCTAATGACATCATCAAAAATTTATAAGGAGTGACTGTCTATGTGAAAAGAATGCTTGTAAACGAAGTTTAAATACAGAGCTAACATCCTTACCGAATTTACCAGGTTTCGAATGGTGTTTACCAAGAAGACAACAACAAATGAAAGACGATAACCCAATTTAACTACAACTTTAAATAATTACATTTTGCAGTGTATGTTTTTAAAGAAAATTATTCGATACACAAAACCCCATCTTTTATATATGGAGCAATGCCAAATGAAAATACATAAATCTTTCAAGAATAATTCCAGTCGTAAGGGTCAACTGGGGTTTGGAACAAGACACAGACTGGTAGAGTTCCAAACAAAATTCATCAAGATAGTACCCGAAAGAGGCAACAAATGTTATTAAATCCTATAGAGAGTATTTTGTTTTCACTTGAACAAAATATAACATACACGGAGAGTTATGCTTGAGACCGAATCATCTCTGTCCTAAGCTTTACCACATGAGAACTGTTAATCTAACCCGAATGACTCTCCACACAAACGTACACACAAAGGGTTATGATTAGGATTGAGCCAACTGTGGTGTTTAACATGCAATACACCGAGTGAATTTTACCCTACTAAAGAAAGTTGCGGACTAAAACTTCTGCGTAGTCTTCTAGAGGCTCAACACGAGTACAATAGAGGGACAACAAAAAGAAACCCTATGAGTAAAAGAAAATATTGTATCCTTGATAAAATTCGGGACAAGATCGTTGAAGTCGGGACAATAAGGTGGAGTACCGAGAATGTTCAGAAAGGTTTTAAAACCATTAATGAAGAAGTATGCTTACCCAGTTCGGAGAAGACGACCAGTGAGTGTTTCAGCATCCGTTCTGTTTTTTGTCATGAAGAATCTCTCCACAACTTATACATCAACTAGATCCTCCACTTTCATCCTTGGAGAAGGTTACGCAGAGTAATGCAACCGAATGGAGGGAACAAAACCTCATTAGGCTCTTTCAGAAGCACAATGAGAAGATAGTTAAGGAATCCGTACCTTTCCATGTGATGTTTGGTATGTGGCCTAACCAGCAGTGGACACGAAGGCTAGGGGACAGGCCTCGCAAGGGAATTTTTGTAGATATCCATTAAAGCGACTGACGAAGGATTCAATGCGACCCTAACAACCACTTTCTCGTTTCTCACACCGAGTTAATGCAAAGGAGGACGTGGGCTCGGAACTTTTTATTCATAACTAGCAAGGCAAGTTCTAGTTTTAGTTAGGGTAACGTTCAGTTGGATTTCATAAAACAATTTGCATGGAGGGGTACTAACCTCAGATTCTAAAGATATACGACCCACTCCTTCAATGTTAGAGAGGACAGGAGTGAGACTCGTTCGATCTTTTCTGTTAACCAGATTTAAGTCTAAAGTTCTATGTCACTTTTATATCAAGACTGGTTCGTGTATAGTGAAATTATATTGGGAACCTGTATTCCATGTGACCTGGTATGTTTATACAGTCGGGATGAACACCCTTCGTTAAAGACTTCTGGAGACACCCTTTTGGAAACATTCGTATCCTAGAACTATAAGCTATGAAAATCCTTAATGGCATAAATCGTGATACCTAGAAATATATCCAAGGAGATATATAAAGGAATGCAATAATTGGAATACTTTAAATCTACATAAAGGGATTTAGTAATTTGAGGATACGTGTACTTACAAGTGTGGATGCATGCATATATATATATAATTCTAGCATGTAATTTGAAAACAGGTAAGGATGTTTTGAAATGCCATTAATACTTCCTACTGGTGTTAAATTTGTCAAGGAATGTGAGAGGCTAAGATTGGTAAGGCCATTCCTAGATCTACTTATGACTACTATGTTACATAAGAAGTTTTAGGAATATAAACGAGGAAGGAAAACTTAAGTCTCTGAGAGTTGATTAGAGATATCATTTATACTTGTAGTTGTTTTTAAGCCTTTTGAATTTGTTGCTCGTAAGGAAAGAATCAATGTCCGAACAATTTTTATTTTTTTTATGACGAAATTGAGGTATATTGCACCACATAACATGTTTATTTATGGTTATCTCAAATAGAGAAATTAATTACGAGTTATGTTAAAGTAAGATGTTCAAGAGAGGTGTTGCTTCATTCTAATATTTAACTATGTTGGCTTATAAGGAACTAGTATGTTCCTCAATGGTTATGACGCATTATGACATAGCTTAAGGGTTGAGTTATGTTGTGAGGATTATATCAACATAACCATGGCTAACATCAGATTATGACGACATAGTATGATTGTCATATTGTAATAGTGAGTTGTGTCCATGACATTACGACCTCGAATTATGTAGGATATCATCTCTTTTTGATGTTGGTGAAAGGTTATGATCAAATGCGATATCGGAATATGGTCATGACATTGCCATGCGAGGTAATGTTGTTCACTTTGTAACATTGGGTTTCATTACATTGCAAGATCGGGTTATGTTCATCACAATGCAACTAAGACACATTGTGAAATGGATGTGTTGGCCAAGTTTATTGAGAAAAATTCTAATGAACTTTTGAATATATCACAAAGATAGAAATCTTGAATTAACATAACATATTGAATGGAAGGAAACTTCCCTACAATGTGATGTTAATTAAAACTTTATCATATTTTATTGGATAGGAGATAAATTAAAACTCTACCATAGTTTAATTGGATTGGAGGTAAATTAAAATGTTATCGTAGCTAAAATATTTATATGATAATATTTTATTTCTAATGACTATAATATTATAAATACTTTATTAATAAATTATTATTAATAATATTAATAGTTATTATTATTATTAACTAACAATAATAATTAATATCCTTGTATATTATTAATGGCATCCCTCCTATTGGAATCGATGGTTTAATGAAATTTTTAATTACAAATTCCTATCTTACAGACAACAATTACAGATATTGATATATTCTTAGTGGTAGCTCTTTTCCTTGTTTACCTTTTCACATTTACTTAATAATATTAAAAAATTACTACCCTTATCACTAATTGCCAGGTTTAACTGTTTAGCCAATATTAATGTCTTTCAGTTAACCCACCTTTCAATTAATGCATCCTTGGTTAAGCTGGATGCATCACCTTTCAATTAATGCATCCTTGGTTAAGCTGGATGCATGTTTGGCCTTCCATTCAATTAACACATCAGTGGTTAAGATGACATTTGGCATTTGGATGCATGTTGGATGCCACGTTTGGGTGGCTTTTCAATTTTTTCCGGGGGCCTGGGATGAATGGTCAGGTTATTTAAACACTCACTGCTAATACAAATTCGTTTTATTTGTTGCTTTGAACCTCGTATGGAAATTAATATGGTATAATTTTTTTTTGAAATTTAGATTTTAGGTTTTTTAGAATTTGAAATAATTTTTTGAAATTTAGATTTTAGGTTTTTAAAAATTTGGATTGGGAATTAGTTATGATTTATTTATTAGATTTTTATTTACAGACATAATCTATAAGCTAACGAGATTTTAGTATTGTCAGGTAACGTATGGACCGGGTAGGTAGAACTGGGCAGCGACTTGAAATCAGGTGAAGGCTTAAATTGAAATCAACAGTCCTGAAGCAAATGCATCCATTTTTAAGGTGAGCACACCCTATAATATAACAGGTACTCGACCCTGTTCAAATGAATATACGATTGAGTATGGTGCCTCCGGCTAAACTACCAAACGCAAACCCAAGCAGGATCAGTCACGGCCCGACCATTCTTTCAATTTGGGGAGCCGGAAAAGCATTCTAAATTAACCTATAATGTGTAATGCTAAATTTTGTCGAATGTCAAACCAATTCCCGAAGAAAAAAATTGAATACGTAGGCCTGAACGCAACCAAGAAAATTGAAATCGACCTGAAATTGAAGTCTGCGTAGGGTGACTTTGGAAACAACAAAAATAATTTATTCTAATGATTATTATGATTAATGATTTTTAGGGTTAGGGAAATGATGAAAATACATTGCATTAGTAATGATTAACAGTGTTAGGGCAATGATGAAAATACATTACATTAACAATGTAGAATTAGAAGGTTAAATAATTTACTAAGATGATATATTCAAAAAAATAGATTAAATACTTGATGCTAAATGTTTGTAATATATTTAGCAAACTTCAATTTCAATGTACTATATTATTATTAAAACCAAATATAGTATTATATTTAAGGTTGAAGAAGAATCGAACGTGGTTTTAGTGAGGATTTCGCCAATAAAACCAATGTTGCTTCCAAAGAAAAGCCAAGGTTTGAACTGCAAAGGGTTGAGCAAATTTCCTTTCGAAGCTCAAATCCTTGGGGCCAAGGAGAGGATTGCTAATTTCCTAAATTAGAGCTTCATTACGTCTGCGCAGAAATCAATATCGTTTATCTTTCCGTTGTCTTGAATAATTAAAAAAAACCACCTCACACAAATATATATAAAACAAATAATGACTTACTGGTAGAGGGATGCATTTCGGTAGATTTATGCAAAATCTACTTCAAGACTAATTACCAAATTGATTGATGTTACTTCCAACATCCATGTAGCGGGGTTGTATCGAGGTGTGATTTTCGCAACACCTTCAATGGCCTCCAAATAGTCCACAAGAGCTCGGGACTGGGGACAAAGAGTTCCCACGTAGATCAATTGTCCTTGTTTCATCAATACCAACTGTATTTTAACGAGAATAAATAATTATTAGTTGGTGAAAGATGGTACATAAGCTACAATTTCATGGGAAGGAAGAAATATAATGATAATACAATTATAAATTTTTTTATTAGAATTTTTTAATGATTGAGAAATTTAAATTTTCATATTATTAGTAAAAATAATATTGTTAATAATTAAAAAAAGTTTGTTATAAAATTAAATGTTATAATTCCAATCTAATAAAAAATGGAGTTTTCCAATTTTTTTATTATTAAAAACAAAAAAAAATTATAATAAAATAGTTTTGAAGTTTTTAATATATTTTCACTATTTATAAAAGAAAATGAAAGAATAAATTCTAACATTCTTTTTATTTTAATCAAAATTGAATTTTAAAATTAATTGTAAAAGTGTATCGGTGGTAAGAAATATTTTAAATAAAATAGTTTTCAAGTTTTTAAATATATATTGATGAGTTATAAAGAAAATATGAAAGTAGTCACTTTGAAGAAAAACAAATTCTAATATTAATCTTTTAATTTTGAATAAAAATTGAATTCTAAAATTAAGTGTGTGCTACCATTAATCCTTTAATTTTGAATAAAATTTGAATTCAAAAATTAATTGTAGAAATGTATGTGGTGGTGAGTGCATTAGAGTTTGTATTAAGACAAGTGATACTATTTTCCACTAAATTGTATCTTATGAGGTAGAAGATTTTTTGGTTATACGTTTTTTTTTTTTCATTTTATTTTCTTTTTTTATGAGAGTAGAAACCCATGTGCTATGGGCCCACAATATTTGTTAATGTAATGTGGGCTATTCATTTGTCTCACCAATCCACAATAAGAATAAGGTAGAGTTATTTCTATTATAATTTGTATTAGGGTTACTAATAATACATTATTGTATTAAGAAGTGATTATATATTATACTATTAATATTACATGTTAATGTAATATGGACAATTTATTATATTAATGATTATTGATAATATTATAAATGGCTATTAACAATGGTCATAATTAATATAGGGATATTAGTTATTATTAATATATTTATTAAATATATTATAAAAGGGGTACCTTAAGGGTATGTATGTATATTATACATACATACCTTATATACAATAATTATTAATTAATATTAATAATTAACCACGTCAACAATAATGTATTAGCAATTATTAAGGTTAGGGTTATTAGGGTTAGGGTTATTAAGGTTATTATGATTGTTGTTAGCGCCATATTAGAACAATACTAAACTTTGGACCACATCAAGCTCAACCATGATTAACCTTAGTTAACCATGGAAAATCATACTCAAGCATGGGAAAACCATAGTCAAGTTTATTTTCTATCAATGTCTTTAGAACAAGTAAAAATAATCATCTTTAAAGTTAAAGATGATTTTTTATCGGTGTCCTTAGAACAAGTATGATTCTAAGTTTCATTCTATGTAATACACCACATCAGTTCAAAGTTCCTATCTTTGTGAGAAAGGAAACACCTTGTAATATTGTTTGAAAAATCTTGGACAAAACTTCATTTTCAAAACATGTCAAACATAAAGAAACATTGTCATGTGAAAAAAATAACTCGACGTTGCCATTTTATGAGAAAATCCAAATGTTGCAACATGAGGCACACAGTAATGTTGCAATTTGACAAACATAGTAGCGTCACAATCTAACAAATGTAGTAATATAACAATGTCACAAACATAGCCCTGTAATTGCAATGTCACGAACATACCCCATCTGTTGCAATGTGGCGAACATCTCCATATTGTCGCAATCTGACGAACATAGCACCGTCACATTATGACAAACATATTAATGTTGCAATGTGATGAACATAACCCTATCGTCGCAATGTGAAAAACATATCCCCTTCATTGCAATGTGATGAACATGCCCATACTTTGTAATATTTTTTGAAAACGGTTAGACAAAACTTCCTTTTCAAAACATGTCAAACATAAAGAAACCTTGTCATGTGAAAAAATAACTCGACGTTTCCATTTCACGAGAAAAACCAAATGTTGCAACATGAGGAACATAGTAATGTTGCAATTTGACAAGCACAGTAGCATCATAATCTAGAAAACATAGTAACATCACAATGACCCAAACATATCCTTGTCATCGTAATGTCACAAACATATCCCATCTGTCGCAATGTGACAAACATAGCCGTATCGTCATAGTGTGACGAACATAGTAGTGTCACATTATCACAAACATAGTAATGTAGAAATGTGGCGAACATAGCCCTATCGTCGCAATGTGACAAACATAGCCCCATCATTGCAATGCGATAAACATGACCATATTTTCGCAATGTGATGAACTTATCCTCGTCATTGGAATGCGATGAACATATCCTCATCGTTGAAATGTGTGGTTCACTCAAAATTTTCAACTGAGGACCATAGTAATGTTGTAATATGATGAACATAGTAGAGTCATAAGTTGACAATCATAGTAACATTGCAATGTTAAAAACATAGCCTTTTCATCACAACGTCACGAACATATCCCATTTGTCGCAATGTGACAAACATAGTAGCGTCACATTTTGGCAAACATAGTAAAGTCGCAATGTGATGAACGTAGCCCTATCGTCGCAATGTGACGAGCATAGCCCTATTTTCACAATGTGATGAACATATCCTCGTCGTTGTAATGTGATGAACATTTCCTCATCGCCACAATCTGTGTTTTACTCAAATGTTTCAACATGAGGAACATAGTAATGTTGGAATATGATGAACAGAGTAGAGTCATAATGTGACAATCATAGTAACATTGCAATGTTAAAAACATAGCCTTGTCATTGTAATGTGATGAACAAATCCGAGTCATTGCAATGTGACAAACATAACCATATTGTCACAATTTGTTGAACATAGTAGCGTCACATAATGAAAAGCATAATAACGTCGCAATGTGGTGAACATAGTCGTGTCGTCACAATGTGACGAACATAGCCCTATCATCCCAATGCGATGAACATAGCCTTGTCATTCCTATGTGATGAATATAACCTCATTGTCGCAATGTGACACAAATATACTGACATCATAATGTGAGAAACATTTCCAAATGTCGCAATGTGACAAAAATATATTGATGTCATAATGTGAGAAACATTTCCAAATGTCGCAATGTGTCAAATATAACCCTTTGTTTTAATATGATGTATGCAACTCAATATTTCAATGGTACAAACATAGTTGAACATTGCATGACATGACCATTTCTCGATGTCATAATGTGACAAAAATAACCCACACCCAGAGTCAGAATGTGACTAACCTAAACCATGGCTAAACATAATCAACATGGTCCAACATAATCCACTCCACATTGTCTATGAAATTAATCTATGGGCCTGGTCATGCATAGTCAACCATGGTCAACCATTGTCAACCATGGTGAAGGTGAACCATGACCAACCATACTAAACTTTGGTCCACATCAAGCTCAACCATGGTTAAACTTAGTCAACCATGGAAAACCATAGTCAAGCATGGGAAAACCATAGTCAAGTTTATTTGCTATCAATGTCTTTAGAACAAGCATAAACCATCATATGTAAAGTTAAAGATGATTTTTAATCAATTTCCTTAAAACATGTATGATTCTAAGTTTCCTTCTATGTAATACATAACATTCGTTCAAAGTTCCTATCTTTGTGAGAAATGAAATACTTTGTTAGATTTTTTGAAAAGGCTTGGACAAAACTTCCTTTTAGAAACATGTCAAACATAAACTAACCTTTTCATGTGAAAAACATAACTCAACGTTGCCATCTGACGACCAAAACTAGATGTTGCAACATGAGGAACATATTAAGGTTGCAATTTGACAAGCATGGTAGCGTCACAATCTAGAAAACATAGTAACATAGCAATTTCACAAACATATCCCTATAATACAAATGTGATGAACATAGCCCAATTGTCGCAATGCGACGAACATAGCCATATTGTCACATTGTGATGAACATAGTAGCGTCACATTTTGACAAACATAGTAACGTCACAATGTGACGAACATAGCCCTATCATCGCAATGTGACAAACATAGCCTCATCGTTCCAATTTGACGAGCATGCCTATATTGTCGCAATGGGAGGAATATAGCCTCGTCGTTGCAATGTGAAGAGCATAACCTCATCTTCGCAATGTCTTGTCAACCATAGTGAAGGTCTACTAACGTTAACCATGGTTATGGTCAACCACCTTTAACCATGATCATGGTAATCCAAGGTCAACCACAATTAACCATTGTCATGTTCAACCATAGTTATCCATGGTCATGGTCAAGAAAGTTCATAGTCAACCATAATTAACCATGTCAACCATAGTCAACCTTTCCTTCCTAAAGTCAACCAAGTTCTACCAAAGTTAACCATGGTCATGGGCATTGTCACGAGCAACCTTGGTGATGATCAACCATAAGAAACCATGGTCATGGTCATTTTCATGGGCAACCTTGGTGATGATCAACCATAAGAAACCATGGTCATGGTCAACCATAATCAATGATCATCATTGTCAATTAATGTATTAATACTTTAATAATGTATTTATCAATGTATTATTTATGTATTACTCTATTAGTTTATTAATACTTTAGCAATGTATTAATTAAAACTATATAATTAATTAATACATTAAATTATTAATGTATTAATACTCTAATAATATAGTATTATTGTATTAGTGAATTAATATTTTATTAATGTTTTAAAGTATTAATATTTTAGTAATGTATTATTCTATTAATTAATTAATACATTAAAATATGAATTAATGTATTGATGTCATTCATAGTCATGGTAAACCAAGGTCATGGCCAAACATGGTCATCTATGCACAACAAATGTGAAACATGGATAACTATTGTCAACCATGGTCAACCACATTCAACCTTTGCAATGATCAACCATAGTGAAGGTCTACAAAAGTTAACCATGGTCACGGAACCATAATTAACCATGTCAACCATAGTGAATCTTTCCTTCCCAAAGTCAACCAAGGTCTACCAAAGTTAACCATATTCATGGGCATCCATACTCAACCACGATCATTTTCAATTAATGTATCAATGTATTAATACTATAATAATGTATTATTAATTAATTACTTGATTAGTGTATTAATATTAATGAAATAATGTATATAAAAATAATCCTTAGTGTATTTTTTTTATGCATCATTAGTATAATAATGTATTAAATTAATGTATTACTTTATTTGTGTATTAATACCTTAAAAATGTATTAATTAATACTTTAACAATTTATTAGTCAATAATATATTTAATGTATCAATTAATTAATAAATTACATTATTAATGTATTAATACTTTGATATGTTTTGTTATACATTAATGTATTAATATTTTAATATTTTTTTACTTAATACATTGTTTTATTAATGTAATACTTTATTAATATATTATACATTAAGATATTAATGTATTAGTACTTTAATTTATACATTTTTAATAATGTATTAATATATTCATTAATTAATACATTAATACATTAGTGTATTAAAACTTTATTAATGTTTTAATGTATGAATGCTTATAATGTTTTTATTAATGCATTTAATATATGATATATATATATATTTTTAATGCATTATTAGTGTAATAATGTATTAAATCAATGTAATAATTTATTTGTGTATTAAAACCTTAGCAATGTATTAGTCAATAATGTATTTATTGTATCAATTAATTAATTAATTACATTATTAATGTATTAATACTTTAATATGTTACCTTATATATTAATGTATTAATATTTTAATAAATAAATTAAAGTCAATCTATTAGTGCTTTATTAATGTATTATTAATGTATTATACATTAATATATTAATGTATTATTTATTAAGATACTAATGCATTAGTACTTTTATTTATACATTATAGTAATGTAGTATTGTATTACTAAATACATTAAGGTGAATGTATTATTATTTTATTAGTATACTTATACTTTATTTATGTATTAACTTTATTAGTGTATCAATATTTTAGGAATGTATTAATTAATAATGTATCAATGTATTACTTAATGTAATATGTTACATTATTAATGTATTAATCAATCAATTACAATGTTACATTACACACTATGTAAATTAATACTTTAATTTATACATTTCATTAATATATTAATACACAATTAATTTATATACATTAATTCATTAATATTAATTTGTAACATTAATTCATTGTTATTATTATATATTATGTATTAATGTAATAAAATGAATACTTATTAATGGTGATTCTCAAGGCATGTCTCACTTTATAAAAGTGGTTGATATAAAGGGATAGGGACCATTTTTCATCTTTCCAAACTTTCTCTAGACTACTATGCTTATATAGCTAATATATCAGCCATTTTTCACTTTTCCAAACTTTCTCTAGACTACAGTGCTTATATAGCTAATATATCCAAGAAGTGATCTAGTCATAGAGCTGCACATGTGGATGGTATATGGTATTACAGATACTCAAATGGATGGTCATGTACCTACAAGAACTCTCAAAACAAAACTCGTTTCTCCTACAAGTAGAGTTAATAAAGTTAATTCCAATGAAAATGAAAATGAAAATGAGGATGATGATGATGACTATGACGATGACCAATATTGACCTGGTCGAGGACAAAAACATAGGAGAATTAGCAATGGTGGACTAGGTAATGGAAAAAAACAATCCTTGTAACACAGTCCAAATTGGTTTTCAGATTGCTTCTAAAATAACACGGGGAAGCCAACACAATTTTGACTCATGTACACTAGATAGGAGCCAAATTTTAATGTGACACTAGCCACTTACTCTTGTAAAATTACTCAAATTTAATTGGATTCATCATAGAAATGATTCTTAGGCATACTAATGATTGAAGGTAAGTGTCCTCTACTTCGATAGTGGACCACCAATTTGTGTAAGTTCATTTTATGATATTAAAGGCCGTTGTACCTTGGACTTGTTTCTCCGTATCATTCAGGATTCAGAAAGACATGATTTGTTGTGCATTCTCTCATAAATGGCAAGCAATTAATTTTCATTCCCTTTAAAGTATATTGAAGAATGATGTGCAAGTGGAGTTTTCGAGCCATCCTTCACCTTGAATTGCTATATCACAAGGTGAGTATGGTATAAGAGAAATTCATTGTTGCGATATTGAAAATTTCAACAGGGCTTGCTATTTGGATAGGCCTTTCATTTTATTTGTCATGTCATTAAATGCACAAGTTTGAAGGGTATTCAAATGTGGATATTGTTGCAAGCCTTCAAATTGTGAATACATGTATTTTTTAAATGAAGATATCCAGAACTATCCATCTCATTTGTAACGGTATTATTTGTCAAAGGATTCATGGACAAATATTCAAAATCCTAGATACGAGACATACTGCATACAAAACATTGGAGAAATTGCCGAACATATTGATTGACCATTCATGTGATTCTATGACTGCATCCTTGTATGAAAAGTCACGATTTAAAGTCTTTTTGAGTCTGGTTTTTAACCAAATTCTATTTTCCTATTTAGTCTAAGTGACTCGTCTTCCACTTAAAAATGGTAATGGCAAAGACCAATGGACTTTTAGATTTAAACGATGTCGATATTATGGATGATAATTAAAGAAAGGGGACGCTGGATGACAAAGGTAAATTGAATGATGTTGGGATTGTCGTATCATTGCTGATCCTTGCCATTCTATATAGATGTCCTTGCCAGCATACGTTTTGTGGGAAAATGCAACTGAATGTTGTTGTTTGTAGAGGAGTGACATATCTATATGGAATTGGGAATGTTGAATTTTGGACATACGAGATAAAAATGGATATTGATATTTAAAGAAATTGTAAGATTGAATGGTTTTTGTATCATTAGTGGAGTGGTGTAGCTATCTACATCTCTTCAGTCATGTAGGCAAGATGTATTACTCATCCACAATTCTTTTACAGTTCAAAATATGGGTTGATCTGTACCTTACATATGGTATGCAATTACAAATTGGCAATACATTCCAACTGATTATGACTCTTGTATATGATCCATGGGGTTTTGATTTATCATCAGATGCAGACTTATCTGACTGTAATGTATTTTGTTGAGAATCTATTAGAATAAATCTTACTTTAGGAGACTAGATTGGGTTGGTTGAAGATTTGTAGGAGCGTGTTGAAATATCTTCTCAACCACTCCCTCCAAATATGGAATCGGTTGAATCTAAATCCAGCTATATATTTACCTATGTATGTGTGTAAGAGTGCAGTAATACAATTAAGTCTTTTGTGTAATCATGGATGCTCTCTCAATTTTTTGAGTTGGTATCAGAGATTGGCTGGGCTTAGCTCCTCATGGAGTGCCCAGGAATATGAAATAGATTGAGAGGCTATTCTCGTGTACATACGTAGATTAGGAGTGTTGAATTTTTTATTTATGTGTGTTAATTATTTAATGTGTTAAGTGAGACTATTGCTGGTTAGACGAGTTTCTAATCGAGGAGAAACAGTGAAGTCTGTGTGCAGAGCTGCTATAGAAATATGATTTATGAGTGTGCCCGTGAAGGAGTGTGATAAATTCGGTATTCTGTGGAGACACCAAGCCGTCCGATCCTTGTTGGACTGGAACCTATATGCTAGATTTTCTGATTTCTTTCTATCATTCCTGGCTCCTCTGAAAGAGAATATTTGTTTCTTGTTGTTGTCTGAAAATTTGGTGGTCAAGGTCGTTGTGACACAGGTCACGAGGACTCCGTCTCTTCAACGCTACAATCTGGATCTTAGGATTCAAGGAAGTAATTAGTGGTAGGGAGATTTCGAACAGAAAGCCCAACCCACCGGCATGAGTGGTTACCTGGAACCTGACAACAAACTATCTGTAGAAAGAGGCAGTTCTCCAAACTTGGTCGTGAAAATTACGTTGATTGGAAGTTTAAGCTATTAACAGTGTTGTAAGCATGGAATTTGTTGGCTGTAATGAATGGGGATGGAGCCAAACCCATTGGTACTGCTGCTGGTATTACAGATTGGGAGAAGTCAAAAACAAAAGAAAAGTTGTTGCTACGAATGTCCGTAAAGAACAGGATCATTCCAAACAGTAGAGAATGTGAAACATCAAGATAAGACAAAGATCGAATCCAATCCAGGGCACGCGGCTCCCAAATTATAATTGGTGTTTGATTGTTCATATATTTATATATTGGAAGAAGAGCAGAGGACGTGAGCCACATTACAATATACAGCCTGTTGGTTGGCACTGCAGATTCGCTGTTGTACGAAGTCCATGACAACTTTTTCCCCTTTCTTGGTTGCATTCGTCAGAGTTTTATGTCAAATTGGTTATTTTTATATTGTTTAAGTTGTAAAGAAGAACCAAATTTTGAACATAGTGATGTAGTTCAAGCTTGTAGTTCTTGCGTGTTCTTAGGTGCCACAAGAGCATGTTGTTGGTTTGATTATGTCCAGTATGTTATAAGTTGTAGACTCTTGTTGTACTTCGGTACTCCAAGATCGACAATTACAGGTTACATTTACCTAGTGAGTTTAAAGTTTTGTGTGTAAGTGTTTATGTAAAAATAAGAACTTGTATTTTGATGCAAGCTGGTAGCCCTAGTATCAAGTACATTGTTTTTATTGGAAGTCACCTTGTGTAAAGGAATGTTGAGGAAATTCTGTATCCAAACTTTTCTTCTAGATACTGAAGGATACCCAAAAGAAAAAATCTGATAGATGAAGGCAAGTTCATAGAATGCATCAATAGTTGTCAACTTTTATCACGGAAGCCCCGATGAGCCAAGTTGTCAAATTGTCCAGTATACAAGTGAAAGAAAGATGGTCAGAGGCGTTTTGACTTTAAATGTGTCGATGAAAAGCTCGAAGAAGAGGAAGAAGAAAGAGTGGAAGCCGTGTGATTGCAGAGTGAGTTTTAGTGTCGAAGAAGACCAGATAGACAGACGGAAGTTCAACTGTTGTAATTTTTTGTAATTGTGATTAAGTATTGTAATTTGTAAAGTAAGCATTAAGGGAGGGTATTAGAATAAAGATTACTTTATGATACTAGATTGGGTTGGTTGAAGATTTGTAGGAGGCTGTTGAGATATCTTCGCAACCACTCCCTCCAAATATGGAATCGGTTGAATCAAAATCCAACTATATATTTACCTATGTATGTGTGTAAGAGTGCAGTAATACAATTAAGTCTTTTGTGTAATCATGGATGCTCTCTCAATTTTTTGAGTGAATCAACATAACATAGAGTACAAAAGGTGTTACATTGCATCACGTACAAGTATATTCTGAAGAAATTGTATGTGTGATCTGAAGAGTGCCTTCTCACCATTTTGTCACAATTACAAAAGTTCATTTCAAGCAGTTTATAATTATAATTGAAGATAAAATGTATAGAAATTTTTGTTTGCATTATCAAAGAATTGCGAAATATGTAGGATGAAATTATAATGTATATACTAACCACCAAATATAATTTTAGGTCACAACAAAAGCCATATTTAATTGAACAAGGCCTACATTTTAAATAATAAGATTTCATAGTATTAATCTTAGTCCAGTAACAGAAAACTTCCCGGTTTTTCTCTATGAAGACGATGTTCTTTAGAGTCCTAACAATCATTTAGAACATTTACAATTCAATGGTTATCTTCCAGGCAAGACAACACTATCATATACTGAAGTTTACGTGCATATAAACGATCAAAGGATTTTTAGAAGAAATGATTTCAAACATAGACAATATTTGGTTGGAACCAAATTCTCAATGATTATAATTTAGATTTTCATTGTATAATTTTCCATGATATTGGTCATGCCCTTTCCCCTTTCTCTCAGAGGGGAGGATAAAAATAAAAAGAACTTTCCCCTTACTCTTAGAGGGGAGGATCAAAATAAAAAGAAGTGGATGAAGAAGATTTCTTGTTATCTAAAGTTCTTGGAATTATACTTCTCATCCTTAAATGATGATACAAAACTTATGATTATATATAAGATAAGCGAACTACAAAAGAAACAGACAAAGACATAGGAAAATGAGAAAAAGGAGTGAATGATATGGGAAAGACCAACAAAAACATAAAGAGGAAAAATTAACTACTGAGGCCCATTAGAAAAAAACCAAGTCCATTAATATAATATCTATGGATATGTTTGAAAAAAATATAACTATTTAGATGTTGCACCAAAAAAAAAAGTAAAAATAAAAATATGTCAAAGATTGCATTTTTCATTTATTGTCAAAGCACAAGCACAAATGACACACAAAACAACTCTTTTACATCTAAAAAAATATACAAATGAAACACAAAACAATACTCTACTTTATTGGGATTCAACATAAAACAATCAAATATAATTATATAGACTAACCACCCAAATCTATAGTTCTAACAATTTTTTATCACTCAATTACTACAGTGAGACTTCTCACAAAATTGAATGAAAAAATATGTTCTAAAACTAGAACGTCTGTTGGGAAATATAAATTCTAAAAAATCCAATATGCTTTGAATACTTGATATTGTTTAAAGGTGCGAATGAAACGTTTATTACAATTGAAATTAAAACATATACTGTGCGTGGGATACATTGAATATGGAAACCAACAGATATTCCACTCTACATTGCAACTAAAAAATTTAACTGTGCGTGGGAAGGTACATTGGATACACTGAATATAGTCACCAACAGATTTCTCAATGTACATTGCAATTTATATATTGAAGGCAGTCGTGGGATAAGGGTTGCCCAGATAGATCTAGCCCATACTTTCAGAGATGTCATACTGGACCTTGAGCGCCAGCCTAACAAGGCACAACAGAAACCACAGGCACTTCCAAGTAAGTTAGGAATAAAACCTAGAAAGTATCTTTGGTAAAAACAAACTTTTTATTGATATTAATAACAATAAAGATTATGAAGTAAAAAGTGTTGATATTGTTGGTCCTAAGGTCTGCATCTGAAAGGGAAAATCTAGGCCACCTCAAGTTTTGGAATGATTATTCCTTAATAAGTTGGTTTTGTTGGTAATATTAAGGACAGTTTAATGATGGTGCTCTGGTAGGATAGGCCACACACTATAAAAGTAAGTTCTCATTTGCTAATGATATGGGTATTAAATGACAATTGGGGGTATGAAAAGACAAACACAGAAAACAACAACAAATAATGCAATGTGAAAACTAAGACCCAAAATAATATCTTTAGACTTATACAAACATCTATATGCAAATCATTCAATAGGATGTAAAATAGTGGATCTTTCGCTGAACAATAGTTGTATAACAAGTTGCATAATCAATAAAAGATAAACTAAAACAATAACTATCATAATAAATAAATGTACATGACACACATTACAAAATCTTCATTTAAGATAAGAATCAACACATAAAGATTTGAGTAAAAGAACACAAATGTCATCAACATATATTCACTAGGTAGAAAAATTTACAATTAACTTAGCAGGTCCAATCCTTCTATTACTTCTACTTTCGTTCCAAAACCTCCCAACCCCCAAAGCATATAGAAAATGCATATTTTTCAGAGTTGCAGAGGCTCTCGTCCATCTGGGACTGAGACTTAAATCTACATTAACAATTGTAGAACGACCAATTAACTTGATTAAAACACTGTTGGAGTACAACAATGTATACTTCACACTTGACTTAATAAAAAAGAGTTCTTCTTATCACACATAGAAGACCAATTATTAATTTAATCTAAAACGGTTCTGGAATTGATTAACTAGAAACTTTTACTCTCTCTCAGACATAACTGATGCACTGGATGAACTTCAATTGTATAAGAAACTGATTCAAAGTGACAGAGATGAGTTCTTTGTTGATCATGGTGTGCATGCATGCTATTGGAGACCACTCGAGACAAATAGATGTGCAACGTGAAAATCTCCCGGAGTGACGTGGTGATGTGATGTCATATAAGCATGTGATTGTAGAAGTTGTTGAGGGTGGTTTGGTTCCACACCGCTCTGACCCCCACAATCCACCACAAGCTGCCACGTACCTCATAACCTATACCATGGTTTTAATTGTGGGACCACTCTGGAAAATTAACGTTCGAGCATTTTTCATCCCCGTAATTGACCGTCGATTTTGTCACAATCTGTGATCTGGGTGGCCCTCCTACTTTAGCGTCCCTACTGAAGTTATATCCATCTACCATATTAGAAATCCCCTATCTAATTTAGCGACGGTGCCAATTTATATGAAAAGTTTGTATAAATCTCATAGTATTATTGGCCTGGAGTGACGTGGTAGTCTCTCAGTACTTCAACTAATATTTCTTTCTTACCTGCTGCAAAAATCAATGGTTCTTATTGATTTGAGATCAATGGTCCATAATTACTTCAGATGTTTACGCTTCTAGAGTTTTCAATGCATAGTTCTTACAATCCTCTCGAGTGTCGTATTCTTGAAGTGAGAGATATGCCTCCATACAGACTCTAGATTTGGACGACCAAGATTCACTTCGAGAGTTTGGGCTTTAGGATTTTTCTTCTACTTTCTCACACTATCCTCCGAAGTGTGGTATATATGAAGTGGGAGAGCTGCCTCCACATGTCCTCGTTGATGGATGACCGAGATTCACTTCGAGACTTCGGGTAATTCTTGGTCCAGTGCTTCGCAAACCTTACAGAGTGCCAAGTCTCTGAAGTGAATGATATGCCTCCACTTGTCCTCATTGATGGACGATCCATATTCACTTTGGGACTTTGGGTGTTACAAATTTGAGAGTTTTCAATGCAAAGGTTCTTACAATTCTCTGAAGTGTCGTATCTCCGAAGTGAAATATCTTCCTCCATGTGGCCTCTGGATTTGGACAGTTTGCAATTGCTTTGAGAGTTCGAGATTCATAATTCCTTTACTCACTCAACTCTTCTTGTTTCCTCCCGAAGTACGAGATCACCTGACACGTGTACCTTGCTTGAAGATCAATGGCCACAAGTGATTGCAAAGACTCAAATCCCTCTATCTTTAATTTACTTCTCGATCCTTGCAATGAGAAAATGCTCATTTGTAGCAAGATCAATATGCACCGTTGATCTATTGATATATAAATATCAATGATCCTGAGCAATTGTGGGCTTACAACTTGAAGAAACTTTAATTTTCTTCCTGATCCCTACAATGCCTCCCCACCATTGATCTCTCTCCAATGAAATGTGACGGTCATGACTTAATATTGCTTAATCTGATGGCTGAAAATTGAACTCGTTTGCTTGCTTGTATTTCAATCCTGACATGGCATGCTCTGATTCATTGTCAACTCCACAGGATCTTACTGAGCTTACAAAGATGTTGGCAGACCTGGATGTCTCTTGCACACAAGAAAGGCTTGGTGAGCCTGCTTCATGCTCAATTAGTTGAAAACATGATGACAAGAATTTCAAACTCAAATCAGACATGCAATTATCTTTCAAGGAAAACAAAAATAATTCAGCCCAAAGAATTAGCCAAGCAATCCAATAAGGAAAACTAGGTCATTGAACACATGAGAAACCGAATTTACCAACTAGAAGAGAAAAATACAATGAAGGCATAGGGAAATGAGAGAGGAGAGGCAAGGGTACAGACCTAGGTTACAACATTGAATCCAACCGAGGATAAAACTTCCCTGCGAGGTGATAAGGGAAACAAATTGATTCCTTTCAATTTAATAACTTGCCCCTCACCTCCCTTTTCTTACCTATGTTATGTTTTCTAGCCATGTATCTCTGAAAATTAACATTGAAGCTAACCCCAGTGCCTTTGTTGGGCTATGGAGTCTTTACTGAAACTTGAAACTACAGCTAAACCCCAGTTCCTTTGTTGGGATATGGAGTCTCTTATTCAAACAAGTTGTCGAAAACCAACACAAAAAACAATATGCGAACTAAAAATTAAAAATGCTCGAACTATGAGCTTATTCTCCTACTACCTACTCTATTAAGATGAAAATCAACTCAATCATGTGTAATTCTAGTTCCAATGAAACCAATAAAACATTTGACTAAGAACTGTAACTTTGTGCATGCCACTGTTTAGAATAATCCAAAGAGGATATATCAAATGCGACAAAAAGTTGGCAGGCATATGGTACTTACAGTTGCAAATGATGATCATGCTAAAACTTTCAACCTTCAGGATTTTGGAAAAATAAGAATCCATCCACCTCGCTATTGGATCTTGAAACTCATGAAAATCCTCCAACTCGTTGAGAGGACAAAATTGTTGTTGTGTAAGATATGCATTATAAACAGGAATGAGTTGCTCCTGTCCTCATTGAAATGGCTCATGAAATTCATGTGATTCATAACCATAAAGGGTAGAAAAATACTCTTGATACTTCTCATATTGTTTTTTGAAGTGAATGGGTATGTCTTCTGCATTGCTGGTTTTTCCTTGTTCTAGCTCCAGAATGTCATCTTCAGACTTATATATTTTTTGTTGCTCAACAATTTCAGAAGGAAGGGGAAAAACTTGATCGTGGCCTTCAACATCGCTTTCCTCATAGTTAATAAAATATTTATGAGAACATAGAACAATAGATGTATCATAACAACGACTAACTGAGTCACCTAGAATAATGCAAGATGTATCAAAATCCTTGTTATCATCAATTTAATCATTAATGTAATTCCCAACATCATCTTTTTGAATAAAAGGAAAAGAAAAAGACTCATATGTAACTGAATATTCCTCCACTACCTTAATGGAAAAATCCCTTTTATTTTCACTACTAGAAGAACTAATAAGTGGTTGTCAAATATGAGATCCAAATTCTTCACAATAGTTTTCAAAAAGTAAAGCAGTTGGAAAAAACCTTTTACAATGCTTACCAAATACAACATGGAACTGTTCCAGGAAGGAGATGCTACCAGGGGGCATGTAATATAATATATATAAAATGTATGTAGAACAGAAATAAAATGCTAGTAATTGCATAATAACAACAATATAACCAGAACATTCACTGCAATAACACTGAAATGATATAAGAATAATAACAGAAATAGCACTTTGAATCTGAAATCAATGTTCACAGGCCTCTTTGAGGTGGAAACCTCCAGTTGAGTAGATATTTATTACAATAATATCCAAGCTAGGGTTCTCATACCCTCCACTCCTATTTATACTAAAAAGAAGCATCTAGAGGAAGATCCTTCTAGAAGCAAAATCTTCTATTAGGTTTTCTTACATCCGCCTTATTCTATTTTATTGAAAGGCCTTATTAATATTGACCTTTATTACATCGAAATGTATTGTTCTACCTATGTGTTGTTTAGGACCCTAACATGTCTTCCCCCTTAAAAACAACCTTGTCCTCAAGGCTTGAGATGAGGAAATCGCTGCAGAATGGTAGTTGGTTCCCAAGTGACGTCTGTTGGAGTTGTATCTTTCCACTGGACTAGCACTTCCTTGATGGTTCTCTAACATAGGTGATGCTCATGCTGGTCCAAAACTACTTCTGGTTGTATCCAAATGGATCCTTCTTCAACTAACTCTCGAAGGTTGGTTTGAATTTGGCACTTAGCTCCAATCACCTTCTTTAAGCATGAAACATGAAAAATAGGAAGTAGCTTCGAATGGTTGGGAAAAGATAACTGATAGGAAACTTGTCCCACACTCTTAAGCATGGTATAAGGACCATAAAATTTGGGCACTAGATTATGATAATGCTTGGCCTTGAGGGAAGTTTGCTTGTAAGGTTGAAGTTGAAGAAACACCTGATCCCCTTCTTCAAATTGATGTTCAGAGCGACCTTGATCTGCTTGTTGCTTCATGTGATTTTGTTCCATGACCAAATTCTCTTTGAGGGTATAGAGAATAGCCTCTCGAGTTGTAAGTGTTAGGTCAACCACCTGGACCTTTGAGGCACCCGGTAAGTATGAGAGAACTGAAGGTGGCTTCTGTCCATATACCACTTCAAAAGGAGTCGTGCATATAGTTGTATGGTATGAAGTGTTGTACAACCATTCAACTAGGGGTAACCATTGAGCCCACTGATTTTTATTTTCCGAGGCAAAACACCTCAAATATGTTTCCAAACACTTGTTGACAACTTCTGTTTGGCCATCAGTCTAGGAATGATAAGATGTGCTGAGATGCAATTATGTGCCTTGTATCTTGAACAGTTCTTGCCAAAAATTACTTGGCAAAGCTGGGTCATGATCAAAGACAATAGAGTATGGTATGCCATGAAGCTTGAAGACCTCATCCATGAATATTTGAGCCACCGTGGATGCTATAAACTGGTGTTGAACGGTGCATAAATGAGCATACTTGGAAAGGCGATCAACAACCACCATGATGATGGATTTATTTCCCAATTTGGGTAAGCCGATAATAAAATCCATAGAGATATCCTTCAAAATAGAAGGTGGAATTGGGAGTGGTTGTAGTGTTCCCGACAATTTGACTATTTCTCTCTTGTTGCGTTGACAGATGTCACATTTAGCTACAAAATTACGAATGTACTGTTTCATACCATCCCACAAAAAGGAACATTTGACCCTGTCATAGGTTTTGGTGAACCCGGAGTTCCCTGCTGTGGGTGTAGCATGAATCTCAGAAAGCACAGTGGATTTAAGATTTTATTGTTTACTTAAATACAAACTTCCTTTGTATCGAAGTTCCTCATGGATCCAAGAGTATCCTAGGGAAGTTGGAGCATTGGACTGCAATTGTTGGATCAACTGCGAACTTTTGGGATCTTGTAGCCATTCCTGGTGAACGGCTTGTAGCCAATGTGGTACAATGAATGAAAGAGAAAAAAAGGATCCTTCATCTTCATATTTTCGAGAAAGTGGATCTGAAACGACATTGTCTTTTCCTTTCTTATAAATGATCTCATAATCATATCCAAAGAGTTTAGTCACCCATTTTTGTTGTTCTGGGGAGGAAATGCGTTGTTCCAGAAAATACTTGAGGCTTTGATGGTCTGCCTTAATTTGGAACCGTTGCCCCAATAGATAAGTACACCACAGATCCACAACATGCAGAATAGCCAACATTTCCTTTTCATAGATGGATTTGCCTAGATTTCTTTCAAATAGTTGCTTTCTAGAAAAGGCCAAAGGTCGACCCTCTTGCATAAGGACAACACCAATTCCTTTCCCTGAGGCATCACATTCCAACACAAAGGTCTTTTTGAAATCGGGAAGGGTGAGGATTGGAGTGATGCACATGGACATCTTCAGGGTTTGAAAAGATTGAGCAACAGTTTGAGTCCAAGTGAAAGAGTTCTTTTTGAGGAGAGAAGTGAGAGGTGCTACAATATTCCCATAATTCTTAACAAACTTGTGATAATACCCTCCTAAGCCTAGAAATCCATGCAAGCTCTTAAGAGTCTTTGGGTGAGGCCAGTCTTGCATAGATTCAATAGTTTTAGGATCCACCCTGACGCCATCTTTTCCAACCAGATGATCCAAGTATTCTACTTCTAAGGTGCCAAAATCACATTTAGACTGTTTCAGGAAAAGTTGGTGCTGAGAGAGTAGATGGAGAAATCGATCCACATGAGAAAGATGGTATGTCCAAGTTTTCCTATAGATGAGGATATCATCAAAGAAAACTAAGACAAAATGGCGGAGAAAAGGACGAAATACATGATTCATGAGGCTTTGGAAGGTGGAGGGGGCATTACGCAAGACAAAGGGGATGATGAAAAACTAATAGTGGCCCTCTTGAGTTGTAAAGGCAGTCTTGGGAATATCTACCTCTTTCATACATATCTAGTGGTAGCCTGAACGAAGATCCAGTTTAGTGAAGAATTGGGCGCTACTCAATTCATCCAAGAGGTCATCAATGATAGGAATGGGGAATTTATCTTTGATAGTAAGTTTGTTGAGGACACGGAAGTCAGGACACATTCACCAAGAACCTTCTTTTTTTAGGACCATGACCATAGGAGACAAATAGGGGCTTGTACTAGGGCGGATAACGCCTGCATTAAGGAGTTCTTGGACCATTTTCTCAATTTCATTTTTTGGGGAAAAGGGGTGATGATACAGACGAATATTGGGAGGAGGTCTTCCTAGTACAAGGGGAATGGAATGATCATGAACACCATGGGAAGGAGGGAGGTCTTAGAGAGTGGAAAAGACCAATTGATGTTTAGAAATGATGGCTTGGAGGTCTTGCGGTACCAAGGGTATCTTTGTTGCTTGTATGGCATGGAGTTGGGAGATAACACTAGAATGACCCTTTTTGAGCAGCTTTTCCATGAGATGGGAACTAATGATCTCAGGTGAACTAGCGGTGATGCCTTGGAACTTATATTGGTGGCCCTCCTGGTTGAATTGCATGGTTAAGTATTTAAAATCCATGAAAATGGGACCCGAAGTCCTTAGCCAGTATGCACCCAGCACAATGTCACAACCTCCCATGTTGATAGTAAACATATGGGATTTCAGGTGGTAGTCACCAATTTGGAGACACACATTTTCACAACGCTCTCCACATTTCATGGAACCACCATTAGAAATCATGATTTGGAAATTATTGACGGCATGGATGTAGCAATGAGTTTCATGGGAAATGCGGCGATGAATAAAATTATGGGTGCATCCACTATCAACCAGAATGATGAACTTTTGATGCTTGATGTAACCGATTAGCTTGAGGGTTTGGGGAGTGGAGAAGCCAGTGAGAGCATTGACGTAAATGATTGGTTCTACTTCAGGAGGGTCTAAGGGAGGGGTTATGTCAGTGGATCCAGATGATTCAGACATAGAGGGGGTTTCTTCATCTTCTTCCAAAATATCCTCGGAGATGGCCATAAAAATATTTTGTTCTTTACACTTGTGGCCAGGGAAATATTTGTCATCATAGTTATAATGAAGGCCTTTGAGTTGGCATTCAACCATTTCAGCCCAGGTCAATTTTTGGATCTTTAGTGGAGTAGAGGGAGTAGTGGGATTTATTGGTTTAGGGCGGGGGATGAAAGAGGGTTTGCGGTTTTGAGAAGATACAACCTATTGTGCTTATTTATCTCTTTTGGTATCCTCGACCCAACTCTCAGGCCAAGACATGAGGACATGGGCCCAAATTTCATCCTTGAGGTCGTTGATAAAACACTCTCGAAAAAAGGCATCAGACATGCCCTCTGTTCTAAAATCCAAGCACTCAAAGGCAGATATAAAGTCTTCCATTATTCCTAATTGTTTCATCTTTGTCAAGAAACCCAAATGGTTGGTGTTAGTGTCAAAGTGTTCATAAAGCTCTGCCACAAATTGTGTCCAAGCAATATACCCTTGACGAGAATTTTTTCTTCATTGCTACCATTGCCAACGTTCTTGATCTAGATGGAGAACACCATATTAGAGTTTGGCCAAGTCATATGTAATGTTGCATAAAGAGAAGTAATGTTCCATTTGGGTTACCCAACCAGTGGGGTTTGAGCCATCAAATTTGGTCACATCCACCCATGGAAGGCGTAGGTCACGTTGAAAGTGATGGTTCCGCAAGGTATGGGAATGAGAGGAATGATCACCTTTAGTATGTGGGGGTGAGGAAGAGGAAGGGTTATCTGTAGGGATATGCAGTTTGGTGCAAAGTGCCAAAAAGAATGATTCAAGTTGGGTGGTGAGGTCTTGCTTGATTTTTCCCATTGAGGACTGCATGGTTGTATTGATGGAGACAACATTGGCATTGAGTTGTTTCACTTCTTGTTGTGTCTCAATGAGACCAGATTGCAAGGAGTTGAAGTGAGCTTCCAAGTCTTGGCTATGAGTATGGGCCATGAGGATGGGGGAACTGAAAAGGGGCGGGCGGGGTAAATTTTTTTTTCTGAAAAAATGATATGGATGAATGTGATAAGGGAGAAGAGATGAATCCAATGGAATAGGTCTGAAGAATACTGCAGAAAGGAAATTCCCAAATTCTTAACCAGAAAGAAATGTGTATTTACTTGGCAACCCAAACATAGTTGTGCGACAATAGATCTTGTCTGTTTTAATTTGTTTATGTTTCTGTCCCCAAGGGTTAGGTATGCAAGGGTTCTACAGAAAAGGGTTTTCCCTGCGCTATATCTCTCTAATATACATGCGGGATCCAACAGTAGTACTCGACCCATTTTCTTAGGGCACTAACTAAGGAGGATAGACCGTACCCTTAGTTGTACTACCTGACTACCCAGGTACTAGAGAGTATCTTCCCGAGTGTTGTTCTCGGTGAAACTATAGTAGTCAGGTGGCCGATCGATTTATCTAAAGAGGGCTTCAGGTAATCTAGGTCGATCTGTGCACATGTGTTGTTTGATGCACTACCACTCAAAGAGGTACCAACAAGGGTTACAACGGTGGCCAACAGATGCGCACTTAAGTACCATTTGTATTTCTTGCGTGTATGAATCCCTCAACCGCATGTTTATGTGCGTAACAATAGATATTTGTGGCTTAAAGATGCCGGAGTACGTCTCTACCCTGAAAAAAAATTTAACCCACACTTTATGCCAAGGAAAGTGCTCTGATACCACTTGTAATATACCAGATATAAAATGTATGCAGAACAGAAATAAAATGCTGGTAATGGCAGAATAACAACAATATAACTAGAACATTCACCAAAATAACAGTGAAATGATATAAGAATAACAACAGAAATAGCACTTTGAATCTGAAAGTAATGTTCACGGGCCTCTTTGAGGGGGCAACCTCCAGTTGAGCAGAGATCTATTACAATAATATCCAAGCTAGGGTTTGCATACCCTCAAATCCTATTTATACTAAAAAGAAGCATCTAGAGGAAGATCCTTCTAGAAGCGGAAGCTTAAATTAGGTCTTCTTACATCTGCCTTATTCTATTTTATTGAAAGGCCTTATTAATATTGACCTTTATTACATCTGAATATATTGTTCTACTTATGTGCGGGTTAAGAACCTAACAAGGCAAGGATCAATACCACTCACGAGCATATCCCTCTAATTATTACATGGACATCTTCATTAATACATCCTCATGATGTATTCCCCACTGATGTATAAGTTCATGAAGATCAAGCAGATGCTCAATAGGGTTTTCATCTCTACATTCTCTAAATCTGGGCAATAAATCACCCCACTCATCTATAGTAGGAACAACCTTTGGAAAACCAGGAACAACATAAAAATTTAAAGGAGAAAACCTCTGAGCCAAGATGGCTTCCATATGAAAATATGACTTCTTAAAACTATGGATTCACCACTAGATTCTTTAACCATGGAGTCACTAGGTGAATGATAAGCAGTCTAAATGTGTCTAGTCTTTGTTCACCATCAAATATCATATCTGATCATTTTCCTTCCCCCAGGGAAAAGCTAAAGGGAAACGCTAGGCCACCTCAATTTTTAGAATGATTTTTCCTTAATAAGTTGGTTTTTTTGGTAAGATTAAGGACGGGTTTTCAACGATGGTGCTCTGGTAGGATAGACAACAAAGTGTAAAAGTAGGTTCTCCTTTTTTAATGGTATGGGTATTAAATGCAAATTGGGGGTATGAAAAGACAAACACAGACAACAACAAAAAACAATGCAATGAATCACTTGTTGTGTGAAAACTAAGACCCAAAATAATATCTTAAGACTTAGAAAAACATCTAGATGAAAACATTCAATAGGTTGCAAAATAGTGGATCTTTTGCTGAAAAATAGTTGTATAACATGTTTCATAATCAACAAAAGATAAACTAAAACAATATCTTTTAGAATAAGGAAATGTACATCACACACATAACATAATCTGCATTTAAGATAATAATCAACACATAAAGATTTGAGTAAGAGAACACAACTTTCATCAACATATATTCACTAGGTAGAAAAATTTACAATTAACTAAGAAGGTCCAATCCTTTTGCTTCTTCTACTTTCCTTCCAAAAAATCCCAACCCCCAAAGCATACAAAAACCACATATTTATCAAAGTTGTAGAAGCTCTCGTCCATATGGGACTGAGACTTAACTCTACATTAACAATTGTAGAACAACTAATTAACTTGACTAAAGCACTGTTGGAGTACAACAATGTATACTTCACACTTGACTTAATAAAAAATAGTGATTCTTATCACACATAGAAGACAACTTATTAATTTAATCTAAAACGGTTCTGGAATTGATTAACTAAAAATTGTTATTGTCTTTGAGACTGAATTGATGCATGTGTTGGATGAACTGTAAATGTGGAAGAAACTGATTCGAAGTGACATAGCTGAATTTTTCCTTGATCACTGTGTGCACACACGTTGTTGGAGGCCACTAGAGACAACTAGATGTGCAATGTGAAAATATCCCAGAGTGATGTGGTGAATTGACATCATATAAGAACGTGATTGTAGATGTTGTTGAGGGTAGTTTGGGTCCACACCACTCTGACCCCCGCAATCCACCACAAGATGCCACGTACATCATAAGCTATACCATGGTTTCAAATGCAGGACCGCTCTGGAAAATCAACGTTCCAACATTTTCCATCCCCGCAATGAAGTGTGACCATTGATCTTGTCACAAACTATGATCTGGGTGGCCCTGCTACTTTAGCGCCCCTACTAAATTTCTATATGTCTTCCATATTAGAGATCCACTATCTCATTTAGCAATGGTGCCAATTTAGATGCAAATTTTGTATAACTCTCGTAGAAGTATGGGCTCGAAGTGACATGGTAGTATCTCAGTACTTCAATTGATATTCCTTTCTTACCTACCGCAAAGATCAACGGTTCTTGTTTATTTGAGATCAACATTCCTTAATTACTTCAGGTGTTCGGGCTTCGAGATTTTTCAATACATAGTTCTTACAATCCTTTGGAGTGTCATATTCCCAAAGTGAGAGATCTTCCTTTATCCAACCTCTAGATTTGGACGATCAAGATTCACTTCAGGAGTTCGGGATTCAGGATTTTTCTTCTACTTTCTCGCACTATCCTCCGAAGTGTCATATATCCAAATTGGGAGAGGCGTCGTTGCGTGTCCTCGTTTATGGATGACCGATATTCACTTCAGGACTTCGGGTAATTATTTCTCTAATGCTTCACAAACCTTACGGAGTGCTAAGTCTCTGAAGTGAACGAGATGCCTCCATGTGTCCTCGTTGATGGATGGTCCAGATTCACTTTGGGACTTCAGGTGTTCCAGCTTCAAGAGTTTTCAATGCATAGTTCTTACAATCCTCCGAAGTATCATATCTCTAAAGTGAAAGATTTTCCTCCACGTGGCTTTTAGATTTGGATGGTCTGCAATTACTTCGGGAGTTTGGTCTTTGGGATTCCTTTCCTAACTCAGCTCTGCTTGTTTCCTCCCGGAGTACGAGATCGCCTGACACGTGTTCCTTTCTTTAAGATCAATGGTCGTGAGTTATTGCAGAGACTCGACTCGCTCTGTCCTTAATTTCCTTCCTGATCCCTGCAATGAGAAGATGCTCGTTTGTAGTAGGATTGATATGCATCATTGATCTGTTGATATAGAAATATCAACGATCCTGAGCGATTGCAGGCTCACAACTTACAAAAAAATTAATTTTCTTCCCGATCCCCACAATGCCTCCCCACCATATATCTCTCTCCAATGAAATCTGATGGTCGTGACTTAATCTTTCTTAATATGACGACTGAAAATTGAACTCATTTGTTTTCTTGTATTTCAATCCTGACATGCCCTACTCTGATTCGCTATCAAATCTATAGGAGCTTACTAAGCTTACAAAGGAGTTGGAAGAACTAGATGTCTCATGTGTACAGGAAAGGCTTGGTGGGCCTACTGGATGCTCAATTAGTGGAAAACATGATGACAAGTATTTCAGCCTCAAATCAGACATGCAATTATCTTTCAAGGAAAACAAAAATAATTTGGCGCAGAGAATCACTCAAGTAATCCAATAAGGAAAACTAGGTCATCAAATATATGGGAAACTGACTTTATCAACCAAAAGAGAAAAATCCAATGACGGAATAGGGAAATGAGAGAGGAGAGGTAGGGGTGTAGACCTAGGTTACAATAAATATGATAGTGGATTAATATGATGCCATGGAAATCAATTTTTTATTTTAGCAGTGTATGATTTATACTTATGCATCCACATTATAAAAGTTACTTATGTTTTGTGGAATCATATTTTCTTTGAACCATTCCATTTACTCGATCAACGAGTAAGGATCTGTAATGGGTTTCCTTATCTCTTTGAAATGGATGACCTATCCTATATTTTTTCTTGAGAAGGATTTCCTATTAACACCAGGGAAAGCGAAAGCATCATGGTATTCCTTTGAACGATGATTTGAGAAATCAAGACACATCCACTGCTTGATCCACCCACCCGGAAAGCCAAGAGAACATGTAGAAGGGATTTCACTTGAGCCCAATACAATAAATTGACCAATATAATTTCTATAATCATCCAGGCCAAGCCAAGGATAATATATATCTAGGGAAAGAACACTGCCATCTCAAAATTATGGATTCTCTATGCAACTATAGGAAGTTGTATAGGAGAGGAGACATTCCCCAAGGGATCATTACCCACCAACCGTAAAGAAACACCAGGACAACCGCAACAAGAATAACAACACAAACACCTGTAAGGGATTCCTAAATTTCATCCGATGTCCGTCTAAGGGGAAAATATGCCTAAAGAAACATAGCTTAGACATAGATGCAACTACCACAAGGAGAATGTCTTAGAGGTAGAACTAGGGAGATGAAGACTTTGTTACAACACCCATCACCTTCCTTGCTGACACCAATAACACATGTAAAGTTTCCACTATGATAATTTGATAAATTAAAAATCAGATACAAATTCAATTTAATTAGATACAAATTATACCCAAATATGTTCCACCTATCCAACATTAACTTAAATGGATACAAATTAATTACATGGAAATTATCTTTGATTAATTTAATTTGATGCAAATTACACTTAAATTGGTTCCCTCACTGACACATTTGTACCATGTTGCAAACCCCTGACATGTGGTTAACCATGTGGGTTGCAATTAGAATGGCATCAAACTACAACGTAGATTCACTCCATATTCTACACAAGAAAATCTATACACAACTTGTTAATCCCTACATAGTGGCTCATTACCCCTTAATTGGGGTATATTACATTAGTGATTTTATTTAATTTATGTCAGCTTTAGTCCGTTATTTGTAATTGTACCTCCTAGTCTCCTATATATACCAAGGAGACATTTTCATTTGGAATCATCTTGTATTTGGAAATTTATGTGGGGTATAAGGAGGTTGCCCTCTCGAAGAGGCTTATTACTTGAAATTCTCTCTTTTTCAAGGCGTTGAGTACTTATTCTGAGGTTTTTCTATGCTATATTGATATTTGGTCTTAACATATGGTATCCGAGCTCAAGGTCTTGGGGTTTCATTGCTACATCTGAGACACCTTGACATTTTCACTATAAATTGTTTTCTACAATGTTTCAGAAGGAACGACTTGGAGGATATTTATTAGACAGATCAAGGTACATTGGGTTAAAATTTCATCTCCTGAGGCCTTATACTTTCAGAGATAAATCCTTTGTAAGATAGGGTTATGGAATCATCCTAAATTGAGTCATTGCGGAATTTTTTCTATAACATTTTTTCTGTAATGTTTCAAACCCTAAAATATGGAGCCTATTCAAATAATTTAGTGAGGTATTTGTGGTAAAAAGTGCATCTTCTGGGTCATATTCCATTTGTATATACACCCTGTGGAAGATAGGGTATCTGACTAGTCCTATTGACTAGTCTCAAGCAGGTGTTCTGAGTAAAAAAATCATAACTTATTCCTAGAGTATCCAAATTAAGTGTGTGACATCCCCAAAAAAATAAAATATTTTTTGAAATTTAAATTTGCTGGAAATTTATTCTGTTTTTAGTAAATTCAAAATTGGAATTTTTTTTCCATTTATGGAAATTCCAAATTTCAAATTTGATATTGGTAATTAATTATTATGACTGTTGGGCAGAGATCTAATTTAACTCAACTAACTATTTGACTATGACACTTGTATAAAAACAAAATAATTATAGGAGGACAAATGGAACAGCCATGTTAAAATCAGTTGACCATGACTCCATGAGTGGGGAACATGTTGGAACTACCTCTGGGATGATTATTACAAGTGGGAAATTAGATATTTGGCCATTGACATCCCCTGAAAATGAAGGATTTAGAAATCTATGAAAATTCCCAAGGGAGGGAAAAAGACCTAGGAAAAATTGATAAATAGCATATGTGAGGTGGCAGGATGCTGCCAAGTATGTTGGGGAAAAAGATTTTGAGTTCTCTTGTTGTTATGAACATTACGGATTGAGTGTGAGGCAAGAGGAGTCTGTTGGAACGGAAAGACATTTGCTGAGGAGGAGATTCCAAGTTTGCCCTCATGGATTCATGGTCAGGCTAGGGGGTGAATCGGGCAAGTATTTTGACTTCCCTATTCTACGTTTGGGAGGAACGTGGTTGTTCCCTTTGTCTTCCGGCAAGCTGGTTCTAATATGTTTCTATATTCCTCTCTATCTGAATGATTTTATATATGATGCAATGTATTTGTTAAATCTGAACTAAAATGATTTCCATTTTTGTTTAAATGCTCATATATCTAATGCAATGTATTCGTTAAATATGGATTCAAGTTATGTTCCATCTCTTTGAATTATTTAGGTGCAGTTGTAATGCATCTATTTAATTTGGTATGGATACAATAACCTGGGCAAAATCTGTTCAAGGATAATTGGAAGTAAATTATATGGTTAAATTCTGGAATAGTCCCTTTATAAACTAGGTTATTACCACGGAGGCAGTTGTAGGGTAATTACCAGTATTTGAAACTTTACATAGGGTATTTATACTTCGGTAAGAAAATCATGCGCTAAGTTACAATAATGATTAGGGTTTGTTTCGGTACCTAATAGTCCAGAAACAAATAAAAGTCAAGTACGACAGGAATCACAATCGATATTTATTTTACATATATATATATATATATATATATGCCTAAGTATAACAGTGGAAATGGACAAAATTATGAGTACAAAAGTTGTAAGTGATTTCCGCCGATATGTCTACAATTTTTTCCTTTTAGAGCTTAATCCCAACAAGGTTCACATACAACAGATAGATATTCAATCTATACATACATACATACATACATACATACATACATACATATATATATATATATATATATATATTCCAGTAATAAGTAGAAGTTTACAGAAGTATAATGGTCCATAAGCATAAGGGTTCAGAGATGTTTATTCAAGACCTTTACCGAAAAAAATAACTTAGACTTTTGTTTAATGGCATAAACCGTAGAGAACAAAATGGTGTGAAAAAATAGAGGTCGATCGGGTTTCAGCGATTACACACGCCGAACACAAAAGACAAAGACCACATTATATGCCAAATTGCAAAATGTGAAAAGACTGTGGCCCAACGTTTCGGGGTTTCGGGGTTTTGGATTTCAGTGTTTACGAACACCTGATGCACAAACAAAATGAAATAAGGAATGTCGAATCATGAAATGTGAAAAGACTCTGGCGCAGCGTCTTCAGGGTTTCGGGGTTCAGGATTTCAGAGTTTAATAGAGCAAAGGAACTCCACATATATGTAACAAGAAAGTCCCGAATGCCAAAATATCAACCTTGCAATTAAAAGCATAATTAAATGTGTAGAACTGATTACTTTGACAAACTCAGACTCCATTCTTCCTTTTCATTTCTCTATATAGATTCCCTTAGATGATGATAATGATCTAAGAAATTTCCATGTATAAACAGGAACAAAATGACTGAGTACTCGGATATTTCGCTAATAAGCTATGCAAAGCAATAACATCACTAAAGTATCGATGCATGGATAGGATATGCATTTAATATGATTATATTCTTATATTTGTATATTGCTTGATATCTATACAACAAATTATTATTCTAGAGCCCCTTTCTTTTTTTGAAATGTGATTCAAAAGATGTGGGCCTTTGGAAATGCATAGATTCCATACAATGCATAAGAACTCACACTTTTCAGACAAGAACTACGGAAAAATAGTAGAGAACAACATTCTAACTAAACCTTAATAAAGTTTCTAGAATTCGTAACGACAAAATATATGATGGTTGAATTCCTTTTTGAGGAGTCATTCAATAACAGACCCTTACTCGGCCAGAATGACGGTTCATTTTTTTTTCGACCCCAAAAGATTTTACAGCTTTTAAACTATAACCTTGCTCTCCTCTATCCTGAACCAACACTTACACCTTTCATATTTCAGGGTTTCGAGACTCCTGCATCTTCTTGCCCTTTGGAATTTTGGGTGTTGAAACGTCGAAAACCTTTTTCAGGAAAAACTGATTCTGGGTTTCGTGTACAAGGATTTCACGACTTTTGGAGACAAGGGATCTTTCCCTTTCGTTTCCCAGGTGCCGAAATGCCAAAAAAACTTTTTCACGCTAAACCAATTCGGGGTTTCATGTACCAGAATTTTGTGACTTGTGGAGACAAGGGATATTACCCTTTGGTTTCCAAAGTGTCGAAACGCCAAAAACCTTTTTAATGCTAAATCGATTCGGGGTTTTCGTATACCAGGATTTTGGAACTTACAAAAAATGAGGGGTCCCACCCTTTGGTTTCCCAAGTGTCGAAACGCCAATCGGCAGCCATGTGTCCCTCATATGGATGACTGCAATCTTTTAGCCATGATCAACAGTTGTGATCTTTTCGGAATGATCAATGGTCACGATCAATCTTGGCTTTCTCCTTTTGAGAATTTGGGAGAGTCTTCACTCTCGTTTCCCCGATGTCCAAATCCCTGATGGGCTTGGATATTTGACATCTGTGCTCCAAATTGGACGGTCTCGATGCTTTTGGGACTTGACAAGTCCTCTTCCTTCTGTTGTTACGAGTTTTAAACCTAGTGCACCTTTTCTAGATATGATGACTCTCACAATTCTATCACTTCTCCCCGAAGTGTCTCCACCATTCATTTAGTTTCTCTCCTGCACGACCTCTCAGAGGTTAAACTCTGTGCATCTAGATCCTTTTGATCTAATGGCAGTTGTGCTTCCCCTGAGCTTTATTTATCTGAACCTCAAAGGTTCCTTCGACCTAAGTTTAGATGTTTCCTATATACATATGAGTATGTTGGAGTAGTTGAGAGTTAAGGGAAGTGATAGAATTATGGATAGAATTTATCCACATAAGCTTTTGTGTTCGAAGTAAAACTAGACTGGAATTATAATGTCATTATGGATAGAAATGAGTCTTACCTTCACTTAAATTCTAAGATTAAACGAAATAGAATTATGTCATAGAATTTTATTTTTTTTATGGTGAATTTGAGGTTCATTACATATGGTATCAGAGGAAAAGCTACAACATTGGGCCTGACCAGGGCCACATTAATTGCTTAGTATATATTCCGATTTATGAAAAAAAAAAAACTAATAAATCGTGTCGTTACAAACATAAAGCCTTTTTGTTTTGTGTTGATTATGGCAGCTCAAGAAGGTGTAGAAATCCGGATGGAAGGAAATCCGAAGCAAGGACCTCTGGGAGATCAAAGACAAAACAATGATGGAAGCTCACCCACAGAGGTGTTGGAAACAATGAGGAATCTTATTGTTGAACTACAAGTTTTCAAGGCCGACAATGAAAAATTGAAGAAAGCACAGCAGGAACAACAAGAGATAAATGAAGTCTTGTTGTGTAGTATATTAACCAAGAAAATCCCAAAAGATAATAACCATGATGAAGAAGTCAGCAAAAGGGCCTCCAAGAATTTTGGACCAGAAACAAAAAAATGAGATAGTTCATCTAAAGCGACACCTTCAGTTGAGGACAAAACTATACCAATAGAAAAAGAAAACAAGTAGACCACATTAAAGGAGAATTTAAAAAAATTAAACCAGCTACCTTTGATGCAGAATCCAAGAAAGGAGAAGAAGTTGAGGCATGGTTATTGGACATCAAAAAATACTTCCAGATCTACAACTATTCCAGCAACATGAAGGTCAGAATGGCCATCTACCATCTAAAGGGGAAGGCCAACATTTGGTGGCAGGACCTGAAATTAGCCAAGGGCCTAAAGGAGAAATAGTTGGAATATTCCGACTTTAAGAAGTATTTCAAGAAACAATACCTTTATGCAAGCTACTATGAAGGGAAGACGAAAGAATTTTACGAGTTACGACTCAGACAGATGATAATGGAGGACCTTATAAATAATTTTTTGGAACTACTAAGGTTTGTACCGTACATCCGGGAGGATAAGGTAAAAATCCAGTGATTCTTAAGTTGTTTACCATAGGTCTACCGAGACAGAATTGAGTTTGACAGCCCCAAATCCTTGAGTGAGGTATTCAAGAAATCATGAATGTGCTATGACCAGTATAAACAACGGGTAGAGTTTCCCAAGACTTGGAAGGATAAGAAGCAATATCAAATGAACCAATGTAAGAAGGGATACCAGCCAACTCCTTATCGAAATGTAGAAAAAAGTTTCTCAAGGAAGGATTTTCACTCCAATCATGTGAATATGCAAGGTAGCGGTAAACCGGTAAACCTAGGAATGAAGAATTTTGGGGACAACTCCCGCTATCCATTAAAGTGTCGGGAGTGTGGAGAGCCTCATCTAAGGAGGAAATGTCCATGTTTAATTGATGCAAACAAAACTGTTGTTCAGAATTTGCAGGAAGCCTCGACAGTGGGAGACATGGACAAAAGTCTGCATCGGATAAATGCAGCCATAGATGGTCGACAAGCTAACCACCAGTCCTCGGTGGTAGATATAGAAGGTAAAATCAATGAAACTTGAATTTATGTTTTAATTGACCCTGGAGATACGTTAAGTTATATTACTCACGATGTAGTAGAGTTGAATACACTTAAGAAACTGAAGCACGCAAAATCATGCCTTGTACAACTAGCAACAGGCACTAAAAGGAAAGTAGTTGACTTTATTTCTAATCTGGAGTTCAACTTAGATGCTCAAAAGACAAGGACCAATCTGAACATCCTACCACTAGCATCTTATGATATCATTATTGGGATGGATTGGTTGGAACAACACAAAGCAGTACTAGACTGTTATACAAAGATATTTAGCTATAAAGATAAATTTGGCACTGTTAGAATAGCCCAAGGCATACCAAAACTTGTATCAGTCAGACAGGTTTCAGTGATGCAACTCAAGAAATGTATTAGAAAGGGATGTCAAGTTTACGCCATCCAAGTGATGAATCTATTAGAAAAAGAAGATAAGCCCAAGTTAGAATACTTTGTTGTCCTACGTGAATTCAGAGACATGTTTGTGGATGAGATACCTGAATTACCTCCTAGAAGGGAAATAGATTTCTCCTTAGACTTACTACCCGGATCGACCCCTATCTCAAAAGCACCCTACCAAATGAGTCTACCAGAATTGACAGAATTAAAAATACAATTACAAGAATTGTTGGACAAAGAGTACATCACACCGAGTGTCTCACCATGGGGAGCACCAGTCCTCTTTTTGAAAAAGAAAGATGGTACTCTAAGACTATGTATCAATTATAGACAACTGAACAAAATGAGTATTAAGAATAAATACCCCTTACCAAGGATAAATGATCTTTTCGATCAAGTGGTTTGGGCCAAGATCTTTTCAAAGTTGGATTTACGATCTGGTTATCACCAAATTAGGATAAAAGATGAGGACATAACCAAAACAACTTTTTGGACAAGATATGGACAGTACAGATTCATAGTCATACCTTTTGGACTCACTAACACGCCATCCATGTTTATGTTCCGGATGAACAATATTTTCAGTCAATACTTAGACAAGTTCGTGGTAGTATTTATCGATGATATTCTGGTCTATTAAAAAATGGAGGAAGAACATGACGAACACTTAAGGATAATGCTGCAAATATTGAGAAAACACAAACTTTACGCCAAATTTGACAAGTGTGACTTTTATCAAAAAGAAATACAATATCTAGGACATGTAATTTCAGCAGAAGGCATTGTTGTAGACCCGGAGAAGACAAAAGCGATTATGGAATGGTCAATACCTAAGGATGTAGCAGATATCCGGTCATTCATGGGAATCACCGGATATTATCGTAGGTTTATAGAAGGATTTTCTAAGATAACCTACCCTATCACATCATTACAAAAGAAAGGGACCAATTTTAACTAGTCGGAAAAGTGTCAAGACAGTTTTAACAAGATGAAAGAATTATTGACATCGGAGCCCATTTTGAAGGTAGCAGACCCAGATAATAACTTCACAGTATGTGTTGATGCAAGTAAAGAGGGACTAGGTGGTGTCCTAACTAAGGAAGGACACATTATTTGTTATGAGTCTCGGAAATTAAAGGAACATGAGGGAAATTATATCACTCACGACTTAGAATTAGCAGCGGTAATACACGCATTAAAAATGTGGCAACACTACATAATGGGAAGGAAATTTCTACTATTGACAGATCATAGTAGTGTGAAATATCTATTTAGTCAACCAGAGCTTAATCCATGGCAAGCTAGATGGTTATCCTTCTTGAGCGAATTCGATTTCGAAGTCAGACATATCAAGGGCAAAGAAAATAAAGTAGCAGACGCTTTAAGCAGAAGAATCCATGGGTTATTTGAGGTAAATATTAGGAGTGCAGAAAGTGATATGGAACAAAAGATAAGGACGACCGGTATTAGCAATGAAAATTACACTAAAATGATGAAAAAATTACAAAACAGTACCACAGACTCAGATAAACCATATCTAAGTATCGACAAGAAGGGATTATTATGATTTAAAAATAGACTTTACATACCAGATTCAACAGAGTTAAAATTAACAGTTTTGGACGAAGTGCATAAGAAACCATATTCTAGTCATCTAGGTTACCAAAAAATGATAACAAAACTTAGAAAAATGTTTTACTGGCCTAATATGAAAGGCGAAACAACAGAATACTTGGCTAGGTGCTCGGATTGTCAGCAGGTTGAGGCCGAACACCATCATCTAGCCGGCCTATTATAGCCATTACCAGTACCAGAATGGAAATGGGAGACCATATCGCTGGGCTTTATAACAGGTTTGCCGAAAACTTAGAAACAAAATGATTCTATCATGGTTGTAATTGATAAACTCAATAAGTCTGCACACTTTATTCCTATAAAGTCTACTTTTAAATCTATAAACATTGTTGAAATATTAATGAAATAAATTTTTAGACTGCATGGTATTCCTAAAATGGTGATTTCAGATAGAGATGTAAAATTCACATCCGCATTTTGGAAGGAATTGTTTGCAGGGCTAAATACTAATTTGAATTTTAGTATGAGTTATTGTTGATTAAGGTTGGTTGTCATTGATGTCAACCCTTGAAGAAAGACCCGTAGCACAAAGGTTTGGGTAATGGACCCAATAGTGTTTGATGTAAATATGACTCATTATTGTTTTTTCATGGTTGATAAGAAGTAAATATGGATGAACTCCAAAGTGGTCCCCTTATGGTGAAAGCCCTCACGGGAAGACGCTTTGTGGAGTAAGAGAACCCATGCTTAATTGTGGAATAATGAGATTAAGGAAAGTTAATTTGTTAGGGAAAATATCCTAGATGGATAGTTCTTCTCATGTCATTTCCGGTGGTATGTGGAACGTCACATAATTCCTCATGGTTAGAGAGTTGTGTCCATGAGAAGTTGGAGACCCTAGGTTTGGGTAATGGACCCAAGTTTGTTTGATGGGTAACGATATGAGTTATGATATATTTTCAGATAATACTATTATATATGGGTAGTACATGTCATGCCATTTCTGTTCGTATGTATAACATCACATAACTCCTCACGGTTTGAGAGTTATGGCCTTACGAAGTTGGAGGACCCTCATATGTCATCTAGAAGCCCCAAAAGGTCAAAGTAATCAAAGTGGTTTAAGAGATTTTAAAAGGTAAATAATAAAGT
>ML805823.1:18698-57141 GCA_009831015.1 Picea engelmannii | reverse complement strand
TGATGACAGGTTAAGCTAGAAATTTGCAAAAGACATGCAGAGTGAATTTGAAATGTCATTACTTGGAGAACTATCCTTCTTTCTGGGACTTCAGATATGTCAAAGAAACCAATGAATTTGTATTTCTCAAACCAAGTATATCAGAGAAATGCTAAAGAGGTTCGGAATGAATGATTTCAAACCAGTTATCACTCCCATGTAAACCAGTTGTAAGTTGAACAAAGATGATGATTCAAAGTCTACAGATCAGAGGCAATATAGGTCAATGATTGGTAGTCTACTATATGTGACAACATCCAAAGAATATGTAATGCAGGTAGTTGGATAGGTGGAACGATTTCAAGAAGCACCAAATGAATCACATGTATTAGCAGTAATGAGGATCTTCAGATATCTCAAAGGAATAGAAGAGTTTGGATTATGGTATCCAAAAGGAAAAGATCTATCACTTATGGCCTACACCGATGCAGATTGGGAAGGTTGTATTGATGACCGATGAAACACCAGTGGAACAACGTTCTACTTAGGTGAGTGTTTGGTATCATGGCTAAGAAAGAAACAATCATCGGTATCTCTATCTATAGCCGAGGCAGAGTATATTGCAGCAGCAACATGTTGTACACAGGTTCTTTGGATGAAACAAACTTTGACAGATATATAGATTGAGTATGATGAGCCCATTCCAATATATTGTGATAATACAAGTGTCATTAGTATCTCAAAAAACCCAGTGATGCACTCCAATACTAAGCACATTCCAATAAAATATCACTTTCTACGGGAACAGGTTGCAGAAAAGAACATTAGAGTTGAGTATGTGGGCACAAAAGAATAAGTGGCAGACATCTTTACAAAACCACTTCCACAGGAAGCCTTTGAATATCTTCACCAAATACTTGGAGTTATTTATACTCCAAAAAATAATGATTTTTGAATGCTTATCCTATATGTATTAGATGTACATGAGGAAACACCATAAGAGGACAATCTGTCAGGGGGAGTAGCCCCGAATGGAAAGCTACCTTTGCCATTGATGACAAAGGGGGAGAGATTTATCAGATGCAGAGGACAAAGGCATGGTTCCAGGAGGCTCAGATTTATCATATGCAGAGGACAAAGGCATGGTTTCAGAGGGAGCATGAGTGATATGATTTCAGTGTTGCATCAGAGTTTTTCCATCAATGCCAAAGGGGGAGATTGTTGATTAAGGTTGATTGTCATTGATGTCAACCCTTGAAGAAAGACCCGTAGCACATAGGTTTGGGTAATGGTACCAATAGTGTTTGATGTAAATATGACTCATTATTGTTTTTTCATGGTTGATAAGAAGTAAATATGGATGAACTCCAAAGTGGTCCCCTTATGGTGAAAGCCCTCATGGGAAGATGCTTTGTGGAGTAAGAGAATCCATGCTTAATTGTGGAATAATGAGATGAAGTAAAGTGAATTTGTCAGGGAAAATATCCTATATGGATAGTCCTTGTCATGTCATTTTCGGTGGTATGTGGAACCTCACATAATTCCTCATGGTTAGAGAGTTATGGCCATGAGAAGTTGGAGACCCCAGGTTTGGGTAATGGACCCAAGTTTGTTTGATGGGTAACGATATGACTTATGATATATTTTAAGATAATAATAATCTATATGGATATTACATGTCATTCCATTTCTATTGGTATGTAGAACGTCACATAACTCCTCACAGTTTGAGAGTTGTGGCCTTACAAAGTTGGAGGACCATCATATGTCATCTAGAAGCCCCAAAAGGTCAAAGTAATCAAAGTGGTGTAAGAGATTTTAAAAGGTAAATAATAAATTGAAGTGATGAGTGTATTATAATTCAAAGTGAATAAAAAATAAATTATTTCAATAATAATTTTAATGGACAAATTAGAAGTGGACCCAACCCTAAAATTAGGAAAGTGGGGCCAAGTGACCTAGAAGATGTTTTTAAAGAAGCTACTTGGAGAGTATAAATAAGAGGCAAGGCTCTCTCATTTGAATAACACTTGAGAATATTGAATATATATAGGTTTATGAGGTATACAAATGATATCTAAGCCAAAATTCTGAGGAAAATGAAGAAAAGAAGGCCGAAATGCAAGGAAGGATAAATTCTTTTGATGGTGCTTTCTAAGGTATGTTATTTTCAGGTCATCTCACCATTTTCGCTATAACGTTTTTTTTATAATGATTCAGATCCTGAAATTTCTATGAAAGTGAGAAAACATATCCAAGTATCTGTGGTTACAAATTAATATTTTGGGTTGTTGTATTTTTGGAGTTACACTCTGTGGAAAATAGGGTTTGTGGCCAGTCCTGAAACTAGTCAAAATCATGTATTTCGGGTAAAAATGTCATAAATTCTTCATAACAGATCCAAATTCAGTGAGATAAAAAGTGTTGGTTAGGGTACAGTCTTTAGTATGTTTTGTAATAGTTTCATATTATTTAATAAAGCATTTTGTGTGGAGCACGATCTACAAGGTCACTCTCTAGAATAAGCCAAAATTCAGCAAGGTATGCCATTTTTTCTATAACTCCTTTTCTGAGAGGTTACAAGTAGTACCACTTGGAGGAATTGCATAAAAAACATTGAAGAACATTGTGTATCATTTTATAATCTTTATACATTACAGGTTCAAAGTTATGATTACTTCAAGTTAGGGTTGTTGACTAATCAGAAACTAGGCATGTGAGACTAAAGAAAAGTTTGATGAAAATGCTAGTCTCATGTTTTGAAAGTTAAGGAAGGTTTGTAGGAATGTAATCATATACAACAGGTATATTATAGAGCTACAAATCATATTTGGATGATGAAATTGATGAGTGATTTTGGTTGAGGTACATGTTGAGTACATGGTTGAGACAAGTAGTTGATGAGTTGGTGCACATACATGAGGTGTATAGTTGATGATGTTGGTACATATTGATGAGTCATAGTTGATGACTAGTTGAAACATGATTGGTTCATACTTGGTACATGGTTGGATGCACTTTTTCATGTTACAGGTTGATTATAGGTTGGTGCATGGTTGATGCACTTGTTTATGGTACAGGTTGATCACAAGTTGGTGCATGGTTGATGCACTTGTTTATGGTACAGGTTGATTACAGGTTGGTGCATGGTTGATGCACTTGTTTGTGGTACATTTTGATTACAGGTTGAGGTACAAGATGATGCATGGTTGATGCATGGTTCAGATTTATTGATACAACTTTACAACAGTATATCTCACAGTGATAGTGTGACAGTGGTTCCATCATTCTACTTCTACTTTAGGGTGGCAATACGGGGAAAGGACAGGTGGTTGTAGCCACCTTCTAGTTGTAGCCAGAGAACATTGGGGGTTGTAGCCTCCTCCTTCTGGTTGTAGCCATAGATTTGGGGAGTTGGAGCTTCCCTCAAGTTGTAGCCTGAGAAACTAGGGGGTTGGAGCCTCCTTCCAGTTGCAGCTGGAAAAAAAAGGAAGTTGGTGCTTCCAATGAATGTAATTATTCAAGACATATAAGAAAAAACATTCTGTGATTTTCTCTCGATTTGGGTTTCCACGTAAAACACTGGTGTACTGTGTATGTGTGTGATTGTTTATTTATTACTGCTCATTATTAGATAATAATTCTACATTGATATAACATTTGAAGAAAAAGGATTATAATTACGTTATTACTGATTCACCCCCCCTCTCAGTAATCCAAAAATTATCATCCACAAACGGATGGAAAGACTGAAAGGACAATCCAAATCTTAGAGGATATGCTCTACATGTACGTAAGAACAAAACTGAACAAGTGAGAAGACTACATACACTTGGTAGAATTTGCATATAAAAATGGGTACCAAACTTCCTCTAAGTTGAGCCCTTTTGAAATAATGTATGGAAGAAAGTGTAGAAATCCAATTAGCTTGGATAGCCCTGTTGATAGCACAGGATAGTCATAAGAGCTATGTATATCAGAAAAGAATACACTTGGAATTTCAAGTGGGACACCATGTTTACTTGAAGGTCAAAGCCCAAAAAATATTGTTGAAGTTAGGGAAATGTGCCAAGCTAGTACCTAGGTTTTGTGGGGCCTTTGAGATACCAGCTTGAATTGGACTCGTAGCATATCAACTTGCACTTCGATCTAATCTAAGAATTCATAATGTATTTCATGTTTCGTTGCTAAAAAAGTGTATTCATGACCCTACTCATAATATTGATTGGAACTTGGTCCAGGTGGAACTCAAAGGCGAGTTCCAGATGGAACCCCTACGAATTCTAGACCAGAGAGAACTATCACTTCAAAAAAGAGCCATCACTCAGGCAAAGGTGCAATGGAAGCACTTTAGTCTTGGGGAGGCCACTTGGGAGTTGGAGGGAGATTTGTAGAAATATCATCCAATCATATTCCAGGAAAGGAATGAACACTGAGGATAGTGTTTTACTGAAAGGGGAAAGGATGTGACATTCCCCCCAAAAAAAAAAAAAATTGAAATTTAAATTTGTTGGAAATTTATTATGTTTTTAGTAAATTTGAATTTGGAATTTTTTTTCCATTTATGGCAATTTTGAATTTTGAATTTGATATTTGTAATTAATTATTATGAATATTGGGCAGATATTTGATTTAACTCAACTAACTATTTGACTATGACACTTGTATAAAAACAGAATAATTATAGGAGTACAAATGGAACAACCATGTTAAAATCAGTTGACCATGACTCCATGAGTGGGGAACATGTTGGAACTACCTCTGGGCTGATTATTACAAGTGGAAAATTAGATATTTGGCCATTGGCAGCCCCTGGAAATCAGGGATTTAGAAATCTACAAAAATTCCCAAGGGAGGGAAAAAGACCTGGGCAAAATTGATAAATAGCATATGTGAGGATGCAAGACGCTACCAAGTATGCTTGGGAAAAAGATTTTGAGTTCTCTTGCTATTATGAACACTACGGATTGAGTGTGAGGCAAGAGGAGTCATCTGGAATGGAAAGACATTTGCTGAGGAGGAGATTCAAAGTTTTCCCTCATGGATTCATGGTCATGCTAGGGGGTGAATCGGGCAAGTGTTTTCACTGCCCTGTTCTAGGGTTGGGAGGAACATGGTTGTTCCCTTTGTCTTCCCGCAAGATGGTTCAAATATGTTGCTATATTCCTCTCTTTCTGAATGATTTTATATATGATGCAATGTATTTGTTAAATCTGAACTGAAATGCTTTTCATTTTATGTTTAAATGCTCGTATATCTGATGCAGTGTATTCGTTAAATCTGAAATGAAATTATGTTCCATCTCTTTGAATTATTTAGGCACAATTGTAATGCATCTATTTAAGTTGGTATGGATACAATAACCTGGGCGGAATCTGTTCAAGGATAATTGGAAGTAAATTATATGGTTAAAATCTGGAATAGTCCATTTGTAAACTAGGTTATTACCACAAAGGCAGTTGTAGGGTAATTACCACTATTTCAAAACTCCAGTGTACAGAATTTATCTATTGTAAATGGAATTGAACCTGAGAACTTTACATAGGGTATTTATACTTTAGTAAGAAAACCATGCGCTAAGTTACGATAATGATTTGGGTTTGTTTAGGTACCTAACAGTCCAAAAACAAATAAAATCCAAGTATGATTGGAATCACAATCGATATTTCATATATATATATATATATATATATATATATGCCTAAGTATTACAGTGGAAATGGACATAATTACGAGTACAAAAGTTGTAAGTGATTTCAGCCGATATGTCTACAAAGTTTTCCTTTTAGAGCTTAATCCCAACAAGGTTCACATACAACAGATAGATATTCAATCTATAGACACACACACACACACACAGATATATATATATATATTCTAGTAATAAGTAGGAATTTACAGAAGTATAATGCTCTGTAAGCATAAGGGTTTGGAGATGTTTATTCAGGACCTTTACCGAAAAAACTAACTTAGACTTTTGTTTAATGAAATAAACCGTAGAGAACAAAATGGTGTGAAAAAACAGAGGTCGATCAGGTTTCGGCGATTACACACACCGAACACAAAATACAAAGACCATGTTGTATGCTGAATCACGAAATGTGAAAAGACCGTGGCCCAACATTTCAGGGTTTCGGGGTTTAGGATTTCGGGGTTTACGAACACTTGACGCGCAAACAAAATGAAATAAGGAATGTCGAATCGTGAAATGTGAAAAGACTTTGGCCCAACGTTTTCGGGGTTTCAGGGTTTGGGATTTTAAAGTTTAATAGAGCAAAGGAACTCTGCGTATATGTAACATGCAAGTCCCGAACGTCGAAATATAAACCTTGCAATTAAAATCACAATTAAATGTGTAGAACTAATTACTTTGACAAACTCAGACTCCATTCTTCCTTTTCATTTCTTTGTATAGATTCCATTAGATGATGATAATGATCTAAGAAATTTCGATGTATAAACAAGAATGACAATGATTGAGTACTTGTATATTTTGGTAATAATCTATGCAAAGCAATAACATCACTAAAGTATCGATGCATGACCAGGATACACATTTAATATGATTATATGCATATATTTGTATCTTGCTTGATATCCGTACAACAGATTATTATTCTAGAGCCCTTTTATTTTATTGAGATGTGGGCCTTTGGAAATGCATAGATTCCATCAAATGCATAAGAACTCAGACTGTACAGACAACAACTACAAAAAAATAGTAGAGAACAACATTCTAACTAAACCTTAGTAAAATTTCTAGAATTCGTAACGACAAAAGATATGATGGTTGAATTCCTTTTTGAGGAGTCATTTAATAATAGACCCTTACTTGGCAAGAATGACGGTTCATTTTTTTTTCCACTCCAAGATATTTTACAGCTCTTACAATATAACCTTGCTCTCCTCTATCCTGAACCAACACTTACACCTTTTTCGTTTCAAGGTTTTGGGACTCCTACATCTTCCTGCCCTTTGGAATTACGGGTGTCGAACCGCCGAAAACCTTTTTCACGCTAAACCGATTCGGGGTTTCGTGTACCGTGATTTCGTGACTTGCGGAGACAAGGGATCTTACCCTTTGGTTTCCCGAGTGTCGAAATGTCGAAAAACCTTTTTCACACTAAACCGATTCGGGGTTTCGTGTACTAGAATTTCGCGACTTGCGGAAACAAGGGATCTTTCCCTTTGGTTTCTTGGGTGCCGAAACACCGAAAACCTTTTTTACACTAAACCGATTAGGGGTTTTCGTATACCAGGATTTCGTGACTTACAAAAACAAGGGGTCTTGCCCTTTGGTTTTCCTGGTGCCAAAACACCAACCGACAACCACGTGTCCCTCCGATGGATGGCTATGATCTTTTAGCCATGATCAATAGTTTTGATCTTTTCGGGATGATCAATGGTCGCGATCAATCCTGACTTTCTCCTTTCGATAATTTGGGAGAGTCTTCACTCCCTTTTCCCCAATGTCCAAATCCCCGATGGGCTTGGATATTTGACATCTTTCCTCCAAATTGGATGGTCTCGATGCTTTCGGGACTTGACGAGTCCTCTTCCTTCTGTTGTTACAAAGTTTAAACCTCACGCACCTTTTCTGGATAAGACAACTCTCACAATTTCGGTATTTCTCCCTGAAGTGTCTGCATCATTCATTCAGTTTCTCTCCTGCATGACCTCTCAGAGGTTAAACTATGTGCATCCAGATCCTTTTCATCTAACAACAGTTGTGCTTCCCCTGAGCTTTATTTCTCTGAACCTCAAAGGTTCCTTCGACCTAAGTTTATATGTTGTCTATATACATACGAGTATGTTGGAGTAGTTGAGAGTTAAGGGAAGTGATAGAATTATGGACAAAATTTATCCACATAAGCTTTTGGGTTCAAAGTAAGACTAGAATGGCGTGATAATGTCATTATGGACAAAAATGAGTCTTACCTTCTCTTAAATTATAAGCTTAAACAAAATAGAATTATGTCATAGAACGGTTTTTTATATATAGTGAATTTGAGGTTCATTACATATGGTATCAAAGAAAAATCTACAACATTGGGCTTGAACAGGGCCAAATTAATTGCTTAGTATATATTTTGATTTATGAAAAAAACAAAAAAACTAATAAATCTTGTGGTTACAAACATAAAGCATTTCTATTTTGTGTTGATTATGGAATCTCAAGAAGGTTCATAAATCAGGATGGAAGGAAATCCGTAGCAAGGACCTTTGGGAGATCCAAGAAAGAACAGTGATAGAAGCTCACCCACAGAGGTGTTGGAAACAATGAGGAATCTTATTGTTGAACTATAGGTTTTCAAGGCCGACAATGAAAAATTGAAGAAAGCACAGCAGGAACAACAAGAGATAAATGAAGTCCTTCTATGTAGTAAAGTAACCAAGAAAAGCCTAAAAGACGATAACCATGACGAATAAGTCAACAAAAGGGCCTCCAAGAATTCTGGACCGAAAACAGAAAAAGGAGACAATTCATCTGAAGGGACACCTTCAAATGAGGACAAAACTATACCAGACAAAAAAAGAAAACAAGTAGACCACCTTGAAGGAGAATTTAAAAAAATTAAACCAGCTACCTTTGATGGAGAATCTAGGACATGAGAAGAAGTTGAGGCATGGTTGTTGGACATAAAAAAATACTTCCAAATCTATGACTATTCCACCAACATGAAGGTTAGGATGGCCATCTACAATTTGAAGGGGAAGGCTAGCATTTGGTGGCAGGACCTGAAATTGGCCAAGGCCCTAAAGGAGAAACAGTTGGAATGGTCTGACTTTAAGAAGTATTTCAAGAAATAATACCTTTCTGAAAGCTATTATGAAGGGAAGACGAAAGAATTTTACGAGTTATGACTCATACAGATGACGATGGAGGACCTTATAATTAAATTTTTGGAAATACTAAGGTTCGTACAGTAAATTCGGGAGGATAAGGTAAAAATCCAACGATTCTTAAGTTGTTTACCACGGGTCTACCAGGACAGATTTGAGTTTGACAGCCCCAAATCGTTGAGTGAGGTATTCAGGAAAGAACGAATGTGCTATGACCAATATAAACAATGGGTAGAGTTTCCCAAGACCTGGAAGGATAAGAAGCAAGATTGAATGAACCAACAGAAGAAGGGATACTAGCCAACTCCTTATCAAAATGTAGAAAAAATTTTCTTAAGGAAGGATTTTCACTCCAATCATCTGAATACGCAAGGTAGTAGTAAATCGGTAAAATTAGGAACGAAGAAGTTTGGGGACAAATCCCGTGGGCCATTAAAGTGTTGGGAGTGTGGAGAGCCTCATCTAAGGAGGAACTATCCATGTTTAATTGCAGCAAATAGAACTGTTGTTCACAATTTGGAGGAAGCCTCAATAGTGGAAGATGTGGGCAGAAGTCTGTATCGGATAAATACAACCATAGATGGTCGACAAACTGACCACCAATCCTCGGTGGTAGAAATCGAAGGTAAAATCAATGACACTCGAATTTGTGTTTTAATTGACCCTGGATCCACATTAAGTTATATTACTCCCGATGTAGTAGAGTCAAATAAACTTACGAAACTGAAGGACCCTAAATCATGGCTTGTACAACTAGCAACAAACACTAAAAGGAAAGTAGTTGACTTTATTTCCAATCTTGAGTTCATCTTAGATGGTCAAAATATAAGGACCGATCTGAACATCCTACCACTAGGATCTTATGATATGATTATCGATATGGATTGGTTGGAACAACACAAAGCAGTACTAGAGTTTTATACAAAGATACTTAGCTATAAAGATAATTTTGGCACTATTAGAATAGCCCAAAGAATACCAAAACCTGTATCAGTTAGACAAGTTTCAACGATGCAACTCAAGAAATGTATTAGAAAGGGATGTCAAGTTTACGCCATCCAAGTGACAAATCTATTAGAAAAAGAAGATAAGACCAAGTGAGAAGACTTTGTTGTCCTACGTGAATTTAGAGACATGCTTGTAGATGAGATACCCGAATTACCTCTTAGAAGGGAAATAGATTTCTCCATAGACTTACTACCTAGATCAAACCCTATCTCAAAAGCACCCTACCAAATGAGTCTACCAGAACTAACATAATTAAAAATACAATTACAGGAATTGTTGGACAAAGAGTACATCAGACCGAGTGTCTCGCCATGGGGAGCACCAGTCCTCTTTGTGAAAAAGAAAGATGGTACTCTAAGACTATGTATGGATTATAGACAACTGAACAAAATGAGTATTAAGAACAAATACCCCTTACCAAGGATAAATGATCTTTTCGATCAAGTGGGTGGGGCCAAGATCTTTTCAAAGTTGGATTTACGATCTGGTTATCATCAAATTAGGATAAAAGACGAGGACATAACCAAAACAACTTTTTGGACAAGATATGGACACTACGAATTCATATTTATAGCTTTTGGACTCACTAACATGCCAGCCACATTTATGTTCCTAATGAACAATATTTTTAGTCAATACTTAGACAAGTCCGTGGTAGTATTTATCGACGATATTTTGGCCTATTCAAAAACGGAGGAAGAACTTGATGAACACTTAACGATAGTGCTGCAAACGTTGAGAAAACACAAACTGCATTCCAAATTTGACAAGTGTGACTTTTATAAAAAATAAATACAATATCTAGGACATGTAATTTCAGCAAAAGGCATTGTCATAGACCAAGAGAAGACAAAATCCATTATGGAATGGCCAATACCCAAGGATGTAGCAGATATCCGATCATTCATGGGAATCATCGGATGTTACTGTAGGTTTATAGAAGGATTTTCTAAGATAACCTACCCTATCACATCATTACAAAAGAAAGGGACCAAGTTTAACTAGTCGCAAAAGTGTCAAGACAATTCTAACAAGATGAAAGAATTATTGACATCGGAGCCCATTTTGAAGGTAGCAGACCCAAATAAAGACTTCACAGTATGTGTTGATGCAAGTAAAGAGGGACTAGGTGGTGTCCTAGCTAAGGAAGGAAACATTATTTGTTATGAGCCTCAGAAATTAAAGGAACATGAGCGAAATTATATCAGTCACCACTTAGAATTGGCAGTGGTAATACACACATTAAAAATATGGCGACACTACATAATGGGAAGGAAATTTCTACTATTGATAGATCATAGCGCTGTGAAATATCTGTTTAGTGAACCAGAGCTCAATGCACGACAAGCTAGGTGGTTAGCCTTCTTGAGTGAATTCGACTTCGAAGTTTGACATATCAAGGGCAAAGAAAATAATGTAGCAAATGCTTTAAGAAGAGGAATCCATGGGTTATTTGAGGTAAATATTAGCAGGGCAGAAAGTGATCTGAAACAAAAGGTAAGGGCGACCGATATTAGCAACCAAAATTACACTAAAATGATGACAAAATTACAAAATAGTACCACAAACTCAGATAAGCCAGATCTAAGTATCAACAAGATGGGATTATTATGATTTAAAAAAAGACTTTACATACTAGATTCAACAGAGTTAAAATTAACAGTTTTGGACGAACTGCATAAGAAACCATATTTTAGTCATCCAGGTTACCAAAAAAAGATAACAACCCTTAGAAAATTGTTTTACTGGCCTAATATGAAAGGTGAAACAACATAATACTTGGCTAGGTGCCAGGATTGTCAGTAGGTTAAGGCCGAACACCATCATCCATCCGGCCTATTACAACCATTACCAGTACCAGAATGGAAATGGGAGACCATATCGTTGGACTTTCTAACAGGTTTGCCTAAAACTCAGAAACAGAATGATTCTATCATGGTTGTAATTGATAAACTCAATAAGTCTGAACACTTTATTCCTATAAAGTCTACTTTTAAAGCTATAAACATTGCTGAAATATTAATGAAAGAAATTTTTAGACTGCACGGTATTCCTAAAATGGTTATTTCAGATAGAGACGTAAAATTCACATCCACTTTTTGGAAGGAATTGTTTGCAGGGATAAATACTAATTTGAATTTCAGTGCGAGTTATCATCCACAAACGGATGGACAGACCGAAAGGACAAACCAAATCATAGAGGATATGCTCTGCATGTATGAAAGAACAAAACCGAACAAGTGGGAAGACTACCTACACTTGGTAGAATTTGCATATAACAATGGGTACCAAACTTCCACTAAGTTGAGCCCTTTCGAAATAATGTATGGAAGAAAGTGTAGAACTCCAATTAGCTGGGATAGCCTAGCTGACAGACTCATGGTTGGACCAAAGATGCTCCAAGAAATGGAGAACATGGTAAGAAAGGTACATCAGAACTTGAAAGAAGCACAGGACATACATAAGAGCTATGTAGATCAGAAAAGAAGACACTTGGAATTTCAAGTGGGAGACCATGTTTACTTGAACTTCAAAGCCCGAAAAAGCTTGCTAAAGTTAGGGAACTATGCCAAGCTGGCACCCAGGTTTTGTGGGCCCTTCAAGATACTAACTCAAATTGGACCCGTAGCAGATCAACTTGCACTTCCAGCTAGTCTAGGAATTCATAATGTATTTCATGTTTCGTTGTTGAAAAAGTGTATTCATGACCCTACTCATAAGATTGATTGGAGCTTGGTGCAGGTGGAACATGAAGGCGAGTTCCAGGTGGAACCCCTACACATTCTAGACCAGAGAGAACTAACACTTCGGAACAGAGCCATCACTCAGGTAAAGGTGTAATGGAAGCACTTTAGTCTTGAGGAGGCCACTTGGGAGTTGGAGGGAGATTTGCAGAAATATCATCCAATCCTATTCCAGGAAAGGAACGAACATTGAGGATAGTGTTTTACTGAAGAGGGAAAGGATGTGACATCTCCAAAAAGATAAAATATTTTTTGAAATTTAAATTTGTAAGAAATTTATTCTGGTTTTAGTAAATTCAAATTTGGAAATTCTTTTCCATTTATGTCAATTCCGAATTTCGAATTTGATATTTGTAATTAACTATTATGATTGTTGGGCAGAGATCTGATTTAAATCAACTAACTATTTGACTATGACACTTGTATAAAAATAAAATAATTAGAGGAGGACAAATGGAACAACCATGTTAAAATTATCTGACCATGAGTGCATGAGTGGGGAACATGTTGGAACTACCTCTGGGCTGATTGTTACAACTGGAAAATCATAGATTTGGCCATTGGCAGCCCCTAAAAATCATGGATTTAGAAATATGTGAAAATTCCCAAGGGAGGGAAAAATACCTGGGAAAAATTGATAAATAGCATATGTGAGGAGGCAGGACACTGCCAAGTATGATCGGGAAAAATATTTTGAGTTCTCTTGTCGTTATAAACACTATGGATTGAGTGTGAGACAAGAGGAGTCATCTGGAATGGAAATACATTTTTTGAGGAGGATATTCGAAGTTTTCCCTCATGGATTCATGGTCATGCTAGGAGGTGAATCAGACAAGTGTTTTGACTGCCCTGTTCTATGGTTTGGAGGAACATGGTTGTTCCCTTTGTCTTCCTGCAAGATGGCTCAAATATGTTGCTATATTCCTCTATGTCTAAATGATTTTATATATGATGCAATGTATTTGTTAAATTTGAACCGAAATGCTTTCCATTTTATGTTTAAATGCTCGTATATCTGATGCAGTGTATTCGTTAAATCTGAAATGAAATTATGTTCCATCTCTTTGAATTATTTAGGCACAATTGTAATGCATCTATTTAATTTGGTATGGATACAATAACCTCGGCGAAATATGTTCAAGGATAATTGGAAGTAAATTATATGGTTAAATTCTAGAATAGTCCCTTTGTAAACTAGGTTATTACCACAGAGGCAGTTGTAGGGTAATTACTAGTATTTCGAAACTCCAGTGTACAAAATTTATCTATTGTAAATGGAATTGAACCTGAGAACTTTACATAGGGTATTTATACTTCAGTAAGAAAATCATGCGCCAAGTTACGATAATGATTGGGGTTTGTTTGGGTACCTAATAGTCCAAAAACAAATAAAATCCAAGTACGACTGAAATCACAATCGATATTTCTTTTACATATATTTGTGTGTGTCTGTGTGTGTGTGCCTAAGTATTATAGTGGAAATGGAAAAAATTATGAGTACAGAAGTTGTAAGTGATTTCCTCCGATATGTCTACAAAGTTTTCCTTTTAGAGCTTAATCCCAACAGGGTTCACATACAACAGATAGATATTCAATATATATATATATATATATATATATATATATATATATATTCTGGTAATAAGTAGGAGTTTATAAAAGTATAATGCTTCGTAAGCATAAGGGTTTGGAGATGTTTATTCAGGACCTTTATCGAAAAAACTAACTGAGACTTTTGTTTAATGGATTAAACCATAGAGAAAAAAATGGTGTGAAAAAACAGAGGTCGATCAGGTTTTGGCGATTACACATGCTGAACACAAAATATAAAGACCACACTGTATGTTAAATCACGAAATGTGAAAAGACTGTGGCCCAATGTTTTTCGGGGTTTCGGGGTTCAAGATTTTGGAGTTTAATAGAGCAAAGGAACTCTGCATATATGTAACAAGCAAGTCCTGAACGACAAAGTATAAACCTTGCAATTAAAAGAACAATTAAATGTGAAGAACTGATTACTTTGACAAACTCAGACTCCATTCTTCCTTTTCATTTCTTTGTATAGATTCCCTTAGATGATGATAATGATCTAAGAAATTTCGATGTATAAACATGAACAACAATGACTGAGTACTCGTATATTTCAAAAATAATCTATGCAAAGCAATAACATCACTAAAGTGTCGATGCATGACCAGGGTACACATTTAATATGATTATATGCATATATTTGTATCTTTCTTGATATCTGTACAACATATTATTATTCTAGAGCCCCTTTCTTTTGTTGAGATGTGGGCCTTTGGAAATGCATAGATTCCATACAATGCATAAGAACTCAGAATGTACGGACAAGAACTACGGAAAAATAATAGAGAACAACATTATAACTAAACCTTAGTAAAATTTCTATAATTCGTAACAACAAAAGATATGATGTTTGAATTCCTTTTTGAGGAGTCATTTAATAACAGACCCTTACTCGGAAAGAATGACAGTTCATTTTTTTTCCACCCCAAAATATTTTACAGCTCTTAAACTATAACCTTTCTCTCCTCTATCCTGAACCAACACTTACACCTTTCGCGTTTCCGGGTTTTGGGACTCCTACAACTTCTTTCCCTTTGGAATTTTGGGTGTCGAGTGGCCGAAAACCTTTTTCACGCTAAACCAAATCGGGGTTTCATGTATCGGGATTTCACAACTTGCAGAGACAAGCGATCTTTCCCTTTGGTTTCTCGGGTGCCAAAACGTCGAAAACCCTTTTTCACGCTAAACCGATTTGGGGTTTCATGTACTAGAATTTCGTGATTTGCGGAGACAAGGGATCTTGCCCTTTGGTTTCCTAGGTGCCGAAATGCCGAAAACCTTTTTCATGCTAAACCGATTAGGGGTTTTCATATACCGAGATTTCATGAATTACGAAAATGAGGGGTCTTTCCCTTTGGCTTCCCGGGTGACGAAACGCCAAACGACACCCACGTGTCCCTCTGATGGATGGCTACGATATTTTATCCACGATCAACAATTTTGACCTTTTTGGGATGATCAATGGTCGTAATCAATCCTGACTTTCTCCTTTCGAGAATTTGGGAGAGTCTTCACTCCCATTTCCCCGATGTCCAAATCCACAATGGGCTTGGATCTTTGACATCTTTCCTCCAAATTGGATGGTCCCGATGCTTTCGAGACTTGAAGAGTCCTCTTCCTTCTATTGTTACGAAGTTTAAACCTTGCGCACCTTTTCTGGATACGATGACTCTCGCAATTTCGGCAATTCTCCCCAAAGTGTTTGCACCATTCATTCAACTACTCTCCTGCACAACCTCTTAGAGGTTAAACTCTGTGCATCCAGATCCTTTTGATCTAACAGAAGTTGTGCTTCCCCTGAGATTTATTTCTCTGAACCTCAAAGGTTCCTTCGACCTAAGTTTAGATGTAGCCTATATACATATGAGTATGTTGGAGTAGTTGAGAGTTAAGGGAAATTATATAATTATGGAAATAAATTATCCACATAAGCTTTTCGGTTCAAAGTAGAACTAGACTGGCGTAATAATGTCATTATGGACAGAAACGAGTCTTACCTTCACTTAAATTCTAAGCTTAAACGAAATAGAATTATGTCATAGATTTTTTTTATATATATAGTGAATTTGAGGTTCATTACATATGGTATCAAAGAAAAAGATACAACACTAGGCCTGAATAGGGCCAAATTAGTTTCTTAGTATATATTCTGATTTATGAAAAAAAAAAAAAACTAATAAATCTTGTGGTTACAAACATGAACCCTTTCTATTTTGTGTTGATTATGGCAGCTCAAGAAGGTGCAGAAATCAGGATGGAAGGAAATCCGCAGCAAGGACCTCCGAGAGATCCAAGATAGAACAGTGATGGAAGCTCACCCACGGAGGTGTTGGAAACAATGAGGAATCTTATTGTTGAACTACAGGTTTTCAAGGTCGATAATGAAAAATTAAAGAACGCATAGTAGGAACAACAAGAGATAAATGAAGTCATGCTGCGTAGTATAGTAACCAAGAAAATCCTAAAAGACGATAACCACAATGAAGAGGTCAGAAAAGGGGCCTCCAAGAATTCTGGACCAGAAACAAAAAAAGGATACAGTTCATCTGAAGGGACACCTTCAGTTGAGGACAAAACTATACCAGACAAAAAAAGAAAACAAGTAGGCCAACTTGAAGGAGAATTTAAAAAAATTAAACCAGCTACCTTTGATGGAGAATCCAGGACAGGAGAATAAGCTGAGGCATGGTTGTTGGACATAAAAAAATACTTCCAGATCTACGACTATTCCAGCAACATGAAGGTCAGCATGGCCATTTACAATCTGAAGGGGAAGGCCAACATTTGGTGGTAGGACCTGAAATTGGCCAAGGCCCTAAAGGAGAAATAGTTGGAATGGTCTGACTTTAAGAAGTATTTCAAGAAAAAATACCTTTCTAAAGGCTATTATGAAAGGAAGACGAAGGAATTTTATGAGTTACGACTTAGACAAATGACGATGGAGGACCTTATAATTAAATTTTTGGAACTACTAAGGTTCGTACCGTACATCCTGGAGGATAAGGTAAAAATCCAATGATTCTTAAGCTATTTACCACAGGTCTACAAGGACATAATTGAGTTTGACAGCCCCAAATACTTGAGTGAGGTATTCAGGAAAGCACGAATGTGCTATGACCAGTATAAACAATGGGTAGATTTTCCCAAGACCTGGAAGGATAAGAAGCAAGATCGAATGAACCAGTGGAAGAAGGGATACTAGCCAGCTCCTTATCGGAATGTAGAAATTTTTTTCTCAAGGAAGGATTTTCACTCCAATCATCTGAATACGCAAGATAGTAGTAAATCCGTAAAATTGGGAACAAAGAAGTTTGGGGAAAACTCCCACAAGCCATTAAAGTGTTGGGAGTATGGAGAGCCTCATCTAAGGAGGAACTGTCCACGTTTAATTGCAACAAATAGAACTGTTGTTCACAATTTGCAGGAAGCCTCGATAGTGGGAGACATGGGTAGAAGTCTGCATTGGATAAATATAGCCATAGATGGTCGACAAACTAACCACCAGTCCTTGGTGGTAGAAATCGAAGGTAAAATAAATGACACTTGAATTTATGTTTTAATTGACCCTAGAGCTATGCTAAGTTATATTACTCCTGATGTAGTAGAGTCGAATAAACTTAAGAAACTGAAGCACACAAAATCATGGCTTGTACAACTAGCAACAAACACTAAAAGGAAAGTAGTTGACTTTATGTCCAATCTTGAGTTCAGCTTAGATGGTCAAAATATAAGGACCAATCTGAACATCCTACCACTAGGATATTATGATATGATTATCGATATGGATTGGTTGGAACAACACAAAGAAGTACTAGATTGTTATACAAAGATACTTAGCTATAAAGATAATTTTGTCATTTTTAGAATAGCCCAAGGCATACCAAAACCTGTATCAGTCAGACAAGTTTTAGCGATGCAACTCAAGAAATGTATTAGAAAGGGATGTCAAGTTTATGCCATCCAAGTGACGAATCTATTAGAAAAAAGAAGATAAGCCCAAGTTAGAATACTTTGTTGTCCTGTGTGAATTCAGAGACATGTTTGTGGATGAGATACCCGAATTACCTCCTAGAAGGGAAATAGATTTATCCATAGAATTATTACTCGGATCAGCCCCTATATCAAAATCACCCTACCAAAATGAGTCTACCAGAACTAACAAAATTAAATATACAATTACAACAATTGTTGGACAAAGAGTACATCAGACTGAGTGTCTCGCCATGGGGAGCACCAATCCTCTTTGTGAAAAAGAAAGACGATACTCTAAGATTATGTATTGATTATAGACAACTGAACAAAATGACTATTAAGAACAAATACCCCTTACCAAGGATAAATGATCTGTTCGATCAAGTGGGTGGGGCCAAGATCTTTTTAAAGTTGGATTTATGATCCATTTATCATCAAATTAGGATAAAAGATGAGAACATAAACAAAATAGATTTTCAGACAAGATATGGACACTATGAATTCGTAGTCATACCTTTTGGACTCACTAACGCACCAGCCACATTTATGTGCCTGATGTACAGTATTTTCAGTCAATACTTAGACAAGTTCGTGGTAGTATTTATCGACAATATTCTTGCCGATTCAAAAACAAAGGAAGAACATGATGAACACTTAAGGATAGTGTTGCAAACATTGAGAAAACACAAACTGTATGCCAAATTTGACAAGTGTGACTTTTATAAAAAAGAAACACAATATCTAGGACATGTAATTCAGCAGAAGGCATTGTTGTAGACCCAGAGAAAACAAAATCCATTATGGAATGGCCAGTACCTAAGGATGTAGAAAATATCCTGTTATTCATGGGAATCACTGGATATTACTGTAGGTTTATAGAAGGATTTTCTAAGATAGCCTACCCTATCACATCATTACAAAAGAAAGGGACCAAGTTTAACTAGTCGAAAAAGTGTCAAGACAGTTTTAACAAGCTGAAAGAATTATTGACATTGACGCCCATTTTGAAGGTAGCAGACCCAAATAAAGACTGCACAGTATGTGTTGATGCAAGTAAAGAGGGACTAGGTGGTGTCCTAACTCAGGAAGGAAACGTTATTTGTTATGAGTCTCGAAAATTAAAGGAAGATGAGAGAAATTATGTCACTCACGATTTAGAATTGGCAGCGGTAATACACGCATTAAAAATGTGGCAACACTACATAATGGGAAGGAAATTTCTATTATTGACAGATCATAGTGGTGTGAAATATTTGTTTAGTCAACTAGAGCTCAATGCACGGCAAGCAAAATGGTTAGCATTCTTAAGAGAATTTGACTTTGAAGTGAGACATATCAAAGAAAAAGAAAATAAAGTAGCAGACACTTTAAGAAGAAGAGTCCATGGGTTATTTGAGGTAAATATCAGGAGGGAAGAAAGTGATCTGGAACAAAAGGTAAGGACAACTGGTATTAGCGATGGAAATTACACTAAAATGATGGCAGAATTACAAAATAGTACCGCAGACTCAGACAAAGCAGATCTAAGTATCGACAAGAAGGAATTATTATGATTTTAAAATAGACTTTACATACCTGATTCAACAGAGTTAAAATTAACAGTTTTGGACGAAGTGCATAAGAAATGATATTCTAGTCATCCAGGTTACCAAAAAATGATAACAACACTTAGAAAATTGTTTTATTGGCCTAATATGAAAGGAAAAATAGCAGAATACTTGGCTAGGTGCCAGGATTGTCAGGAGGTTAAGGCCGAACACCAACATCTAGTTGGCTTATTACAACCATTACTAGTACCAGAATGGAAATGGGAGACCATATCGCTCGACTTTATAACAGGTTTGCCAAAAACTTAGAAACAAAATGATTCTATCATGGTTGTAATCGATAAACTTAGTAAGTATGCACACTTTATTCCTGTAAAGTCTACTTTTAAAGATATAAACATTGCTGAAATATTCATGAAAGAAATTTTTAGACTGCATGGTATTCCTAAAATTGTGATTTCAGATAGAGACGTAAAATTTACATCCGCTTTTTGGAAGGAATTGTTTGTAGGGATAAATACTAATTTGAATTTCAGTATGAGTTATCATCCACAAATGGATGGACGGACCAAAAGGAAAAACCAAATCATAGAGGATATTCTCTGCATGTATGTAAGAACAAAATCAAACAAGTGGGAAGACTACCTACACTTTGTAGAATTTGCATATAACAATGGGTACCAAACTTCGGCTAAGTTTATCCCTTTCGAAATATTGTATGGCAGAAAGTGTACAACTCCAATTAGTTGGGATAACCCGGCTAACAGACTCATGGTTGGACCATAGATGCTCCAAGAAATGGAGAACATGGTAAGAAAGGTATAACAGAACTTGAAAGAAGCATAGGACAGACAAAAGAGCTATGCAGATCAGAAAAGAAGACACTTGGAATTTCAAGTGGGAGACCATGTTTACTTGAAGGTCAAAGCCCAAAAAATCTTGCTGAAGTTAGGGAACTGTGCCAAGATGGCACCCAGGTTTTTTGGGCCCTTTGAGATACTAGCTCGAACTGGACCCGTAGCATATCAACTTCCACTTCTAGCTAATCTAAGAATTCATAATGTATTTCATGTTTCATTGTTGAAAAATTATATTAAAGACCCTACTCATAAGATTGATTGGAACTTGATGTAGGTGGAACCTAAAGGCGAGTTTCGGGTGGAACCCCTATGCATTCTAGACCAGAGAGAACTAGCAAATCGAAACAGAGCCATCGCTCAGGTAAAGGTGCAATGGAAGCACTTTACTCCTAAGGAGGCCACTTGGGAGTTGGAGGGAGATTTGGAGAAATATCATCCAATCCTCTTCTAGGAAAGGAACAAAAACTAAGGATAGTGTTTTACTGAAGGGGGAAAGGATGTGACATTCCCAAAAAAATAAAATATTTTGAAATTTAAAGTTGTTGGAACTTTATTCAATTTTTAGTAAATTTGAATTTGAAATTTTTTTTCCATTTATGGAAATTTTGAATTTCAAATTTGATATTTGTAATTAATTATTATGACTGTTGAGGAGAGATCTGTTTAACTCAACTAACTATTTGACTATGACACTTCCATAAAAACAGAATAATTATAGGAGGGCAAATGGAACAACCATGTTAAAATCAACTGACCATGACTCCATGAGTGGGGAACATGTTGGAACTACCTCTGGGTTGATTATTACAAGTGGAAAATCAGAGATTTGGCCATTGGTAGCCCCTGAAAATAAGAGATTTAGAAAGTTGTGAAAATTCCCAAGGGAGGGAAAAAGACGTGGGCAAAATTTATAAATAGCATATGTGAGGAGGCATGACGCTGCCAAGAATGATGGGGAAAAATATTTTGAGTTCTCTTGCTATTATGAACACTACAAATTGAGTGTGAGGCAAGAGGAGTCTAATGGAACGGAAAGACATTTGCTAAGGAGGAGATTCCAAGTTTTCCCTCATGGATTCATGGTCAGGCTAGGGGGTGAATCAGGCAAGTGTTTTGACTGCCTTGTTCTATGGTTAGGAGGAACATGGTTGTTCCCTTTGTCTTCCCGCAAGCTAGTTCAGATATGTTTCTATATTCCTCTCTGTCTGAATGATTTTATATATGATGCAATGTAATTGTTAAATCTGAACTAAAATGCTTTCCATTTTCTGTTTAAATGCTCGTATATATGATGTATTGTATTCGTTAAATCTGAATTGAAATTATGTTCCATCTTTTTGAATTATTTAGGCACAGTTGTAATCCATCTATTTAATTTGGTTTGGATACAATAACCTAGGCAAAATCTGTTCAAGGATAATCAAAAGTAAATTATATGGTTAAATTCTGGAAATGGACATAATTACGAGTACAAAAGTTATAGATGATTTATGCCGATATGTTTACAAATATTTCCTTTTAAAGATTAATCCCAACAGGGTTCACATACAACAAATAGGTATTCAATCTATACATACATACATACATACATACATACATACATACATACATATATATATATATATATATATATATATATATATATATATATATATTTCAGTAATAATTAGGAGTTTACAGAAGTATAATGCTCCGTAAGCATAAGGGTTTAGAGACATTTATTCAGGACCTTTACCGAAAAAAATAACTTAGAATTTTGTTTAATGGCATAAGCCATAGAGAACAAAATGGTGTGAAAAAACAGAGGTTGATCGGGTTTCAGCGATTACACACGTCGAACACAAAAGACAAAGACCACGATGTATGTCGAATCACGAAATGTGAAAAGACTATGGCCCAACGTTTCGGGGTTTCTGTGTTCTGGATTTCGGGGTTTACTAACACCTCACGCACAAATAAAATGAAATAAGGAATGTTGAATCACGAAATGTTAAAAGACTATAGCCCAACATTTTTCGGGCTTTCGGGGTTCGGGATTTCGGATTTTAATAGAGGAAAGGAAGTCCGCGTATATGTAACAAGCATGTCCCGAACACCAAAATATTAATCTTGCAATTAAAACCACAATTAAATGTGCAGAACTAATTACTTTGACAAACTCAGACTCCATTCTTCCTTTTCATTTCTCTGTATAGATTCCCTTAGATGATGATAACGATCTAATAAATGTCGAAGTATAAACATGAATGACAATAACATAGTACTTGTATATCTCGATAATAATCTATGCAAATCAATAACATCACTAAAGTATCGATGCATGACCAGGATACACATTTAATAGGATTATATGCATATATTTGTATCTTGCTTGATATCTGTACAATAGATTATTATACTAGAGCCCCTTTCTTTTGTTGAGACGTGATTTAAAAGATGTGGGCCTTTGGAAATGCATGGATTCCATACAATGCATAAGAAATCTCACTGTACAGACAACAACTACGGAAAAACAGTAGAGAACAACCTTCTAACTAAACCTTAGTAAAATTTATGGAATTCATAACGACAAAAGATATGATGGTTGAATTCCTTTTTGAGGAGTCATTCAATAACAGATCCTTACTTGGCAAGAATGACGGTTCATTTTTTTTGCCACCCCAAAAGATTTTACAGCTCTTAAACTATAGCCTTGCTCTCCTATGTCCTGAACCAACACTTACACCTTCCGCGTTTCGGGGTTTTGGGACTCTTGCATCTTCTTTCCCTTTGGAATTCTGGGTACCAAAACGCTGAAAACCTTTTTCACGCTAAACCGATTCAGGGTTTCGTTTACCGGGATTTCCCAACTTGTGGAGACAAGGGATATTTCCCTTTGGTTTCCCAGGTTCCGAAACACCGAAAAACCTTTTTCACACTAAACCGATTTGGGCTTTCATGTACCATAATTTCATGACTTGCAGAAACAAGGGATCTTGCCCTTTGGTTTCTCGGGTGTCGAAACACCAAAAACCTTTTTCATGCTAAATCGATTCAGGGTTTTCGTATACTGAAATTTCATGACTTACGAAAACGAGGGGTCTCACCCTTTGGTTTCCCGGGTGTCGAAACGCCAACCGGAAGCCACATGTCCCTCCGATGAATGACTTTGATATTTTAGCCACGATCAATAGTTGTGATCTTTTCGGGATGATCAATGGTCATGATCAATCCTAGCTTTTTCCTTTTGAGAATTTCGAACAATCTTCACTCATGTTTCCCTAATGTCCAAATCCTCGATGAACTTGGATCTTTGACATATGTCCTCCAAATTGGACGGTCCCGATGCTTTCGAGACTTGACAAGTACTCTTCCTTCTGCTATTACGAGGTTTAAACCTCGCGCACCTTTTCTGGATCCGACGACTCTCACAATTTCGGCACTTCTCCTCGAAGTGTCTCCATCGTTCATTCAACTGCTCTCCTGCGCAACCTCTCAGAGGTTAAACTCTATGCGTCCATATCCTTTTGATCTAACGACAGTTGTGCTTCTCCTGAGCTTTATATCTCTGAATATCAAAGGTTCCTTCGACCTAAGTTTAGATGTTTCCTATATACATATGAGTATGTTGGAGTAGTTGATAGTTAAGGGAAGTGATAGAATTATGGACAAAATCTATCCACATAATCTTTTCGGTTCGAAGTAAAAATAGACTGGTGTAATAATGTCATTATGGACATAAATGAGTCTTAAATTCACTTAAATTCTAAGCTTAAACGAAATAGAATTATATTGTAGATTTTTTTTTTTATGGTGAATTTGAGGTTCATTACAAAGTGAGATCGGTTGCATTGGATAATGGATAGTATGTATTATTTCCGGTACGATTTTCATAATTTTATATCAATTATTTTGTGCAGGGCACGCTATACAAGTGAGATCTTTAGGAAAGGAAAAAAATAATCAAGTTGTGGGGAAGTTACTGTAAATTCCTCTTGGCACATCCAATTTTGATCAGACCAGTGGAATTTTAGAGAAGAAATATCAGAGAACTACAAAAAATAAAATTTCATAAGCAAAAGAGCCAAAATTTTGGAGATACAATAAAAGGAAGATTGTCTAGCAGAACCACCTCAAAATCAAGGTTTAAAGTGATACTTGGCCAACATGCCACCAAAAAAGGGAACTTCTACACCAAATAATTCTCCAAACAGTCCTACTTGTACTCTTGATGAAGGTGAAGAAATGTGTAGGGACATAAATGATTTATAAGGAAAGGGTAGCAGAGTTACTAAGAGCTTTGCGTCATGGTCAGGCATGGAAAATACAGCGCGGCCCTTCAAGATAGTGAAAAGTTTGTGAACCCAATCTAGAGCCATATTTCTGAATCTATTTCTAGTGAGAGGATTTGCAGTTTGTCGTGACCCCTCCTTCCCCTCTATATCAAGTTCATGTACCGTGTATCTTTCTAGCTATAAGGATGATGCCCAAGAACTATACGGAGGTCAATATGACAGATTAGAAGCCCGCAGGTCACCCTCTGACCATAGTTGGATCACATTCCTCGTCATCCTCATCTTCATCCTCATCATAACTGATATCGTATCTAAAATCATCTACATCCCTATTGATAGAGCCACTCTGAAGAATATGTATCCACAAAAATTAACTCTCTATTACTCGAGTTGCATATTTACAGATGCGGTACCCTAAGGAAACTTGGTGGTATTCTTAACACTAAGAGATTAGGTAGTTGTGGCAGTATAAGGGTCAGCGCATCACATATATGGAGAAGGTCAATCGGTGTCAAGTGGCATATTGTTTCTCAAGTGTAAAACCAAATAGACGCGGAAGACAAAAAAAAAGGAGATTGAGTAGAACCCATAAAAATGCCTTGAGCGAGAAGAAAAAAGGTATGCAATTCACTAAGTCACAACTTTGGACATGTATTTTCAATTTACAAAGTGTGACGATATGGTTTGGCTGCTAAAACCATGGTTTTTGCAATTGGCTAATCAACATAGCAAATCCCAAATTCATGTGTTAAATCTTCGAGAGCAATAACAATTATCTTTGAGATTTCAATCTAAACTTTAGAAACACCACACATATTTTTTTTAGTTTGCAAACTTGGAATGTTTTTTTTTTTGTCAATGTAGATATCTTTTGATAGTACCAAATCAATTTCCTACTATCAAATAGTAAATAGGAATCGAAAATCAATTTCCTACTTGCAAACAATGAATAGGAATGAAAATTAGCAACAATGAATATGAACTAAAATTAGCGAATCCAAAAATTAAATTTGAATCTCCTACTTGCACACAGTAAATAGGAATGAAAGCTACGAGTTTTACTCACAATTAAAGGTGAAACAAAATTGCAGGTGCACTATTTGAACCCCTAGCAAACCAATGATGAACCAATGATGAATCTGTAATTGTATGATGAATGATGATTAAAGGTGGAACAAATTTGAGCTGCCAACAAACCAATGATGAATTTGTATCAGGACAATAAGATGGTCTTGGAAGTCAATTCCAAATATGTAAGGATAATATGAAACATACAATGTAGAGGAAAAACACCTAAATAGTTGATGACAACAATGGAACTGGATAAATATAGTAGACAATATTGCCAAAATTCACTGCTTGAGGCGGTGGCAGGCAGAAAACAATGGCCTAACATTTCCTAAGGAGCGTTTTGTGAGTGAAATTTAAAGAATGGACATAAATTAGTAAATATAAATAAAAATAAAACAGTGGCTCAACATTTCCGAAGGAATCTTTGTCAGTGAAATTTAAAGAACTCACATAAATTAGTAAATTTCCATTAACAATAACAATGTAAAATTACATAATGTGGTAGCAGGGGCAAAGGAACAATGACTCTGAACTTTAGCTTAAAATATTTAAAGCATTGATGTATACCTAAAACAAATTTATAATCCAATAACATAACAATGACTTTGAACTTAGGTTATATATTTTAATAATGAAAAATTACATCACCTGAGCAATAAGACTCTAAATGTATCATCCAATAATTTTTTTTTATAAAAGTAATTTATATATGGAAAAAAAATCATTATTTTCCTCTTTCTATATACGACATTGGAGAATGGAAAAATATTTTTTAAATCAAAGTTTAAGTAATACATAGTCAACGGTGAATTGATTACAAGAGTCATGACCTTCAGCAAGGACTAATAAAGAAGCAAATGAAGAAAAAAATTATTAGCATTAAAAAATTCCATATAAAGTCTGTGGCAAATTCGAGCTAGAACGAGAGCTTACACTTAAGTATTGATTTGAATACAATATATATATTGGCTCGTTGCTTGTTGTTGGGCTTAAAAAACTTCTAATTAACTCCCATTATGTTAATTGATTAATTTCTTATTAATTGTGTAAATGTATTTGATGTATCAAATATATTATTTATTTTTATTTTATTGATGGTTCATCTCTAATTTTTTAGAGCAAGATATTAAGTTATTTTTTAATAAAAATGATGATATATATTGTATCAAAACCATGGATTTATTGGTTCTAATAAGTACATATTAACTGAGACTTACTTATTAACTGAGACTATTGGATTGTTAAATATCTTTGATGAAATCGTCGATATTTCAAGATGCAGAGCGACTTCCAGGCATGTATTCTTCCTTTTTTGTGAGTTTCTTTTACATGTGTATGTATTGATTAACAAACAATAATGTATTGATTAACAAACAGTAATGTATTGATTAACAAACATTATAAACCAATGAGTATGGTTTTATATAAGTTATGTAACTACGTATTATATAAGAGTATTGCTTTGAACTCTTCGAACAGTTTGATAACATTATAAACCAATGAGTATGGTTTTATATAAGTTATGTAACTACGTATTATATAAGAGTATTGCTTTGAACTCTTCGAACAGTTTGATAGAAGAATAAAAATCTAAATTCTTTCCCTTTATTTAAGCATATTTTCTTGAATGAAACTGGCATCCCTAGAAGTCAAATTTATGAAGGATTGAAGATAATAAATGTGTGTATTATAATGGTTAAACCTGCCTTCCTTTGGAGGCTCATCCTTAAACCTGTAGTGAGGAAATAATCATTAGGCATAAAAAAAATTATGTTATCAACTTAGTGAGTAAAACACAATTATTGAAATCGAACCTAGTTACAATGGTTCATAGGTTGTCTCAAAACCATAGAAGAAATTATGGTCTATAAGGAATTGATAGATACTCCTTGAGCGCCATAGATCGATATCCAATCTCCTGCATATCTTCATATTGAGGGATATATCTTCCTTTGCAATGTGGCTGAGGATGAGGAAGAAAAGGTGAGGTTTTGGCATAGATTTCTCCCCCGTTTGTTATTCTGAGTTATGGTGTCCATTCTACCTCAAAATATGGTGTCCATTATAATAAATAAACTCTCAAAATCAATCCTAAACAATAAAATACAAGATGTCCATTCTACCCAAAACTATTCCCTAATAATAAGGAAAGTTTGGGCAGATAATCTGGTGGAAAAGTTTGCTTTGATTAAGGAAATTGTGGATGAGTACCCATATAACTTAGCGAGTAAAACACATTTATTTAAATCGGGCCCAGTTACAGTGGTTCATAGGTTGTCTCAAAACCCTGGAATAAATTCTGGTCTAAAGGCATCGAGAGACTCCTTGAGAGCCATAGATTGATATCCAAGCTCTTGCATATCTTCATATTGAGGGATATTTCTTTCTTTGCAGTGTGGTTGAGGACAAGGAAGAAAAGGGGAGGTTTTGGCACATATTTCACCCCCCATTTTTTCTTCTGATTTATGGAGATAATTTGGTGTCCATTCTACCTCAAACTCTGATGTCCATTATAATAAAGAAACTCTCAAAATCAACCCTAAACAATAAAATACAATATGTCCATTCTACCAAAAATTATTCCCTGATAATACAGAAAGTTTGGGCAGATAATCTGGTGGAGGATTTTTCTTTGATTCATGATATTGTGGATGAGTACCCAAATAAATTAGTGAGTAAAACACAATTATTGAAATCAGGCCCAATTACAATGGTTCATAGGTTGTCTCAAAACCTGGAAGAAATTTTGGTCTACAAAAGGCATTGAGAGAGACTCCTTGAGCGCCATAGATCGATATCCAAGCTCCTGCATATCTTCATATTGAGGGATATTTTGTCCTTTGCAGTGTGGTTGAGGACGAGGAAGAAAAGGTGAGTTTTTAGCACAGATTTCACCCAGGTTTGTTCTTCTGAGTTATGGGAATAATTTGGTGTCCATTATACTAAAGAAACTCTCAAAATCAACCCTAAACAATAAAATACAAGATGTCCATTCTACCCAAAACTACTCCTTGATAATAAGGAAAGTTTTGGAAGATAATCTAGTGGAGGAGTTTGCTTTGATTCAGTAAATTGTGGATGGTTACCCATATAACTTAATGAGTAAAATGCAAGTATTGAAATCAGGCCCAGTTGCAATGGTTCATAGGTTGTCAAAAAACCCTGGAAGAAATTCTGGTGTAAAAAAGGCATCGAGAAATTCTGGTCTAAAAAAGGCATCGAGAGAGACTCCTTGAGCACCATAAATCGATATCCAAGCTCCTACATATATTCATATTCAGGTATATTTATTCCTTTGCAGTGTGGTTGAGGACGAGGAATAAAAGGTGATGTTTTGGCACAAATTTCTCCTCCGTTTGTTCTTCTAAGTTATGGGGATAATTTGATGTCCATTCTACCTCAAAATATGGTGTGCATTATAATAAAAAAACTCTCAAAATCAACCCTAAACAATATAATACAAGAGAATAAGGAAAGTTTGGGCAGATAATCTGGTGGAGGAGTTTGCTTTGATTCAGGAAATTGTGGATGAGTACCCATATATTTCCATGGAGACTAAGTTTCCTGGTACAGTCGAACTGTGGGAAATTTCAATACTTGTTTTCGGCTATTACACTCTAAAGTATAATGTATAATGTTGATATACTTAACATTATTTAATTGGGCTTGACTTTTACACAGATGAGTATGGAACCCTGCCTCGCTGCGACAGCATATGGAAATTCAATTTGCGGGAATTGTTGGACTAACGATCGCACCTCTCGTGAACTAGGGGTGTTAGACTAACCACCACACCTCTGGTGGATTAACCGCCACACCTTTAGTGGACTAACTGCCCATCCAAGGTGATGTTGCTGATTTGTAAGTTTACTAACACCTGTGGGTTTTGGTGTAATGGAAAATATTAACATGGTATCAGAGCCTTGGCCCAGGTTCAATTCCCTAGAGTTACATCGGAGGGGAGTGTTGGACTAACCGCCGTACCTCTCGTGAACTAAGGGTGTGGTGATGTTGCTGATTTAGAAGTTTACGAACACCTATGATTTTTGGTGTAATGACAAATCTAAAGACTTTCATGTCATTGATTCTATTGAAATTCTACAACAATCTACAACAACTCAAGATCAACATATATATTAGTAATTCATAAATAAATGTAAAACCACTAGGATAGTGTGCCATTATTTGTACAATTTGGGACTGTAAATAAGGTCAATGAAGAGAAACATTAACCATGAAAAGAGATTGAGAATGATAAAAACATTTGTAAACAAAATTCATGCTGGCCTCTCCACGTGGTAAGGAAATAGTGCTCCACAATGATCGACCTGGTAACTCCACCTAGTAAGGAGCTCAACTTGGTAACATAAGAAGGAAAATGTGCGCATAATAGTTACAAACCAACAAATCTCCACCATGTAATTAGAAAAATAACAATGTATTACTTTAGGTTAACGGATTTTTTTACTGCTTTACATTTCTTACTGAGATACATGGAACTTTGTGAATCAATGGAAAGCTTCACCTTATTTACCACATATAGGCTTGGTGGCACGTTATTTACCACCTGTAAGCATGGTGGGATGTGTGGATCTAAACACTCATAAACCATCCAACATTTATTGGGTACAAGCCAACATTTACTAGGTACGTGGAGTGCCTCCGACCTGTTGATGCCCTCTGATCGTTTCTTTCCTGGCTTATGGCCGCACTTTCAATCCATTTCATTTTCCATTCGTGGGAGGTGTAGGAGTTTCTTCCATCTGTGCAACCTTAGATTTATGTAAATAAGAAAGCATGAATTCCTTTTCTGTAGTTGTAGATCCAGATTATAGTTCGACATTCCTTCTTGGTCTCATTCACCATTTCTCTGATAGGCGTCCTAAAACTCACTCCAAGCGTTGTAATTTTAATCGCATGTAAATACTTTTCATTTCTTCTTGGTCACATTCACCATTTCTCTGTTGGAACGATCTTATTAAAAAAAATTATGTTGAAAGCATATCCCGTAATTCCAATCCAGTAGAGGCATAAAGAAATGAAAGACTTATTTTCAACACTCAGATAATTGCTAGTGTATTTTTTTTATTTTCACAACATCTAGGGTTTCGAGACATAAAAAATACTCTTTACGGTTTTAGTCAAAAGAAATTGGATGTTTGTGTTTGAATTAAAAACTGAGAAAGATAAATCTGAATAATGGTGAAGCCACAAGGGCACATTACAAGTGATTCTACACTCACACAATCTATTATCTTAATTTGATAAATTGCTTACAATTATATAGGTTAGGATGTTTTAACCATTTTCTAACTATGGCATTTCTCCATTATTATCTAACACTCCCCCTTAATGGAGAAATGGATTTAATACAATAAAAATGCATAACATGCCTGCTGGTCTTAGTCTTAGAAGGACAATTCAAACAAAACCTTAAAATTTGTTTCAACTCCATGTATGAGTGAGTTTTTCTCTTCCTCCTTTTCCATATTTTAAAGCCTTGATGCATTTTCAATTTAAGTCTTCCATGTTTTCTGAAAATTCCATGTTTCATCTTCTTATCCTTCATATTCTTGTTGGATTATTTCAGAGTGTCCATGTTTGTCCTCTTCAACTTTTTCTTCAAAAATCTATTTGTATGTGAACTCCAACCACATATCATTGTGTGTTGTTTTCTCTTTACTATTGAGCTTTTGATCATTAATTTGTTGCAACATGAGTTCATAATAGAATTTAATTTCTTCAAGGCTCCACTTTGTAAAAATTTCTTCAATTTCAGCATCTTCTTCTCCAATATCCGTTGAGTTTTCATCATAAATTGACTCAATATTTTCTTCGTGAATTTATTCATTTTCTTTCATGTTTTTGTTGTCTTGTAGACTCGCACACTCAAAAACATTGTTACAATCATATGAAAAATCATAGGAAGAACCATACTGGTTCTTTTCATTTTGCTCCTCTAAGAGAGTATTCCTTTCTTCTTATTTCTCCCTTGCCTCTCATGTTGCATAATAATCTTCATTTTCAGCTTCTGGTTGTTTCATGTATTCAACCTCTTTACCATGCTCTATCAATGCAAACATGTTGTCTTTCACTTGGTTTGTGTATGCAAATGAGCTTCTCTTCTCACCAAACAATATCTCATTAATAAGATGTTTCTCATGCAATATATTTGACCACTCTTCATGAGATGAATATTTTTCATCAAATTTGACTTCATATGTCTTTGTTTCAAAGAGAATTTCTTCCATAAGACTTTCATTCTCATGGGTTGTTTTACACTTGTCTTTATCAGCTCCAAACACACTTTCATCATCAATCATTGCAATTTCAATGCTATCATTTTTAGTCTCTATTTCAGCTACAAAGTTTTCAACACAATCATCATTTGACATGTTCTCCTCATCATACATTACCTCGATGACAGTTTCCTCCTTACAATCATCATTATCCACATGCAACTCACCAAAGTGGGGTTCAAAATCTTCTACATGTTCACCATCAACTTTAGAAGTTTCTTCATAAGAAAATGCAATCTTTTCACAATATTTAATTTTGAGAATATCCCATAACATTTTTGCATTGTCTATATGACCAAACTCATATAAAATCGGAGACAAAATACTTGTATCAAGTGTTGAACTAAGAAGATATAAGGATATTTTATCTTTTCTCTTATCATGTGAATTGATCAAACCATCTTGAACAAATTGCCATAATAATTCTTCCTTTTGATTCTTCCTCTGCGTGTTTTTCAGCTCTCTCTAGAGCTGTTTAATTCTCCTTTGCTTACCCATGAGAGTAGCAAGCAACTTCACTCTCTTCTCATCTCACCCACAATTTCTAACAAGTAAAAACAATTCTACAATAGATATAAGTACCTTCATGCTAGCCTCAAAAGGTGATGTGATGGTGCAGATCTGAAGCGAGATTACAAACTTTCCTCAAATCGTGGTGAACAAATCCGAATTTCCCTCAGCAACAAACTCGGCACAATGGAAGCAACGATAAGATACCAAGAATGGCAATAACAACAGCTATCGAATCATATGTGATACCAGGAACAACAACTATCGGATATGTATTGGGAGATCAAAGTTTATGGGATTTGGGTGGATTGACCAAACACAGTTTAAACTTCCAAGATTTAATTGGAATTCACTCTTCGTAACTGTCCACAGGAAGCAACGATCATTGACTACAACACAATACCATAGTCGTGGAGAGGAGAATACAACAGATATTGAATTTGATTAGATCTCAATCAAACACCATGCAAATCTACTTTCCTAGGCAGCATGAAAGCAGATGTGCAAATCATAGATCAACCGATTGTGTAGGAAAATGGTAGTGTTCCTCTCTTGGACAATAGTTTCTTTCAATAGGTAGCATCCAATGCTAAACTCAACTCCTATTCACAGTGCTCCACACATTTCTACAAATACACAATCGAACACTCAATTGGACAACATGTCCACGCTCGATCATCACGCAAATACCAAGGGACAACTCCACACAACTAGAAGTCAATTAAACCTCAGCAGCCATGCAGCGATAAACACTTCAATAGTTAGCACTCAACATCACATCTCTCCTCCTCGTGCATGGAGACTCTTCTCAACTCAGTGTATAAGGGATAGAAAATCCAGTAATAAGCAATAATCGTGCAAATAATATAAGCACTCAGCACAGCGTGTAGCACACAGCGATATCAACAACATGCATCTAGCTTGCAGCTCCTTGAACATAGTGAGCATAGCAGCAGTTGTGACTTCTTCCAATCGTTTGCTCCTTCGAGTCAACGGCTCCACGGTTCCTCACTCGTTTTTGACCTAGTGCTCAATGACTTTTCCAGGACACGAAAGATCACCCTATTCTCGCATGACAGTCTCCTCCAACACACGGATAAGCTTCCATCTGATGTAACCTCGACTCCTTTCTTCACAACGATGAATATCCTTTACGTTGGGCGACCCTTCTTATACTGATGCCCAAAACAATCACTTCGCATGACGTCAAGCCTTTCTAAGCAGCGATCCAACTAGCGTGTTGTTCGGTCCTCCACATGGCTTCCCACAAATTCCAACGAGGCTCACGGAGTATTCTTTGCACAGATATATGCACAGATCTTAGTGCTCCTTAGCTCTGATACCAAATTAAAAATTGAGAAAGATAAATCTCAATAACAACAAGGCCACAAGGGCATATCACAAGTGAGTCTACGCTTACATAATCTATTATTTTAATTTGATAAATTGCTTACAATTATATAGGCTAGGATAGCCCCTAACAGTCTCCTAAATATGTGGATCTGAAAACCACTTCAACACAAATCTTATGTACAGTTTTAACCATTTGCTAACTATGGAATTTCGCCATTATTATCTAACAGTTTGCAGGGTAGTAGGGAAATTGATGGAAGCTACCAATTACTTTGCTACTACCAAATAGTAAATAGGAATCGAAAATCAATTTCCTACTTGCAAACAATAAATAGGAATGAAAATTAACGAATCCATAAATTTCAATTTCGTACTTGCACATAGTAAATATGAATGAAAGTTATTGGTCTTACTGACAATTAAAGGTGAAACAAAATTGCAGGTGCACTATTTGAACTCCTAGAGAACCATTGACGAACCAATGATGAATCTATAATGATGAATGATGATTAAAGGTGGAACAAATTTGAACCACCAACAAACGAGTGATGTGTTTTTATCTAGACAATATGATGGTCTTGTAAGTCAATTCCAAATATGTAAGGATAAAATGAAACATACAACTTACAGGAAAATCACCCGAATAGTTGATGATGACAATGGAACTGGATAAAGATAGTAGACAATATTGGCGGTGGCAGGTAGACAACAGTGGCTCAACATTTCCGAATGAGCTTGTCAGTGAAATTTAAAGAATTGACATAAATTAGTAAATATAAATATAAATAAAACTAAAGCAACGTTTGTTACTGAAATTTAAAGAACTAGCATAAATTAGTAAATTTAAAGCAGTGACGTAAACCTGAAAAAAAATTATAATCCATTAACGATAACAATAACAATATAAAATTACATAATGTAGTAGCAGGGGAAAAGGAACAATGACTCTGAACTTTATCTTAAAATCTTTAAAGCATTGATGTATACCTAAAACACATTTATAATTCAATAACAATAACAATGTAAAATTACATTATGTGGAACGACAGAAAAAGAACAATGACTTTGAACTTTAGGTTATATATTTTAATAATGAAAAATTACATTACCTCGGCAATAGGACTCCAAATATATCATCCAATAAAGTTTTCTATAAAACTAATTTATATATGGTAAAAAAAATCATTATTTTCCTCAAGTAATTTATATATGGCAAAAAAATTCATTATTTTCCTCTTGTTATATACCACAATAGAGAATGGAAAAATATTTTAAGTCAAAGTTTAAGTAATACATGGTCAACCATGAATTAATTGCAAGAGACCTTCGTCTTCAATAGGGACTAATAAAGAAACAAATGAAGGAAAAAATCATTAGCATTAAAAAATTCCATATAAAGTTTGTGGCAAATTCGAGCTTTCAATAGGGACTAATAAAGAAGCAAATGAAGGAAAGAATTATTAGCATTAAAAAATTCCATATAAAGTTTGTGGCAAATTCGAGCTAGAACAAGAGCTGACACTTAAGTATTGATTTGAATACAATATATCTATTGGCTCGTTGCTTCTTGTTGTGATTAAAAAACTTCTAATTAACTCCCATTGTGTTAATTGATTAATTTCTTATTATTTGTGTAAATGTATTTGATGTATCAAATATATTATTTATTTTATTTTATTGATGGTTCATCTCTAATTTTTTAGTGTAAGATATTAAGTTATTTTTTAATAAAAATGATGATATATATTGAATCAAAACCATGGATTTATTGGTTCTAAGAAGTAGTACATATTAACTAAGACTGCCAGATTGTTAAATATCTTTGATGAAATCTCCGAGATTTTAAGATGCAGAGCGACTTCGAGGCATATAGTTTTCCTTTTTTGTTAGTTTCTTTTACATGTGTATGTATTGATTAAAAAACATTAATGTATTGATTAAAAAACATTATAAACCAATGAGTATGGTTTTATATAAGTTCTATAACTACGTTTTATATCAGAGTATTTCTTTGAACTCTTCTAACTTTGATAGAAGAATAAAAATCTAAATGGTTATTTAAGCATATTTTCTTGAAAGAAACCGGCATCCCTAGAATTCAAATTTATGAAGGATTAAGATAATAAATGTGTTTATTATAATGTTTAAACCTTACTTCCTTTGGAGGTTCATCCCTAAACCTATAGTGAGGGAATAATCATTGGGAATAAAAAAAATCATGTTGCAAAATTCTTACTCGCACATAGTTTTGCTATCAACTTAGTGAGTAAAACACAATTATTGAAACCAGGCCAAGTTACAATGGTTCATAGGTTGTCTCAAAACCATGGAGTAAATGATGGTTTATAAAAGGCATTGAGAGATACTCCTTGAGCATCATATATCGATATCCAAACTCCTGCATATCTTCATATTGAGGGATATATCTTCCTTTGCAGTGTGGTCGAGGACGAGGAAGAAAAGGTGAGGTTTTGGCACAGATTTCTCCTCCGTTTGTTCTTCTTAGTTATGGGGATAATTTGGTGTCCATTCTACCTAAGAATATGGTGTATATTATAATAAATAAACTCTCAAAATCAACCCTAAATAATAAAATACAAGATGTCCATTCTACCCCAAAACTATTCCCTGATAATAAGGAAAGTTTGGGCAGATGATCTCGTGGAAGAGTTTTCTTTGATTCAAGAAATTTTTTATGAGTACCCATATAACTTAGTGAGTAAAACACAATTATTGAAATCAGGCCCAGTTACAATGGTTCATAGGTTGTCTCACAGCCCTGGAATAAATTCTGGTCCATAAAAGGCATCGAGAGAGACTCCTTGAGTGCCATAGAACGATATCCAAGCTCTTGAATATCTTCATATTGAGGGATATTTCTTCCTTTGCAGTGTGGTTGAGGATGAAGAAGAAAAGGTGATGTTTTGGCACAAATTTCACCCTCATTTGTTCTTCTAAGTTATGGGGATATTTGGTGTCAATTCTACCTCAAAATTTGGTGTCAATTCTACCCAAAATTTGGTGTCCATTATAATAAAGAAAATCTCAAAATCAACACTAAAAAATAAAATACAAGATGTCCATTCTACCCAAAAATATTCTCTGATAATAAGGAAAGTTTGGGCAAATAATCTAGTGAAGGAGTTTTCTTTGATTCAGGAAATTATGGATGAGTACCCATATAACTTAGTGAGTAAAACACAATTATTGAAATCAGGCCCAATTACAATGGTTCATAGGTTGTCTCAAAACCCTGGAAGAAATTTTGGTCTATAAAAGGCATCGAGAGAGACTCCTTAAGTGCCATAGATTGATATCGAATATCCTGCATATCTTCATATCCAGGGATATTTCTTCCTTTGCAGTGTGGTTGAGGATGAGGAAGAAAAGGCAAGGTTTTGGCACAGATTTCACCCCTATTTGTTCTTCTGAGTTATGGGGATAATTTGGTGTCCATTATACCTCAAAATATGGTGTCTATTATAATAAAGAAACTCTCAAAATCAACCCTAAAAAATAAAATATAAGATGTCCATTCTACCTAAAAATATTCCCTGATAATAAGGAAAGTTTGGGCAGATAATCTGGTGGAGGAATTTGCTTTGATTCAGTAAATTGTGGATGAGTACCCATATAACTTAGTGAGTAAAACAAAATTATTGAAATCGGGCCCAGTTGCAATGGTTCATAGGTTGTCTCAAAACCCTGGAAGAAATTATGGCCTATAAAAGGCATCGAGAGAGACTCCTTGAGCCCAATAGATCGATATCCAAGATCCTACATATCTTCATATTGTGGTATATTTATTCCTTTGCAGTGTGGTCGAGGATGAGGAAGAAAAGGTGATGTTTTGGCACAGATTTCGCCCTCGTTTGTTCTTCTGAGTTATGGTGATAATTTGGTGTCCATTCGAACTCAAAATTTGGTGTCTATTATAATAAAGAAACTCTCAATATCAACCCTAAACAATAAAATACAAGATTTCCATTCTACCTTAATTAATTAATCAATAAATAAAAAATGTTCCCCGATAATAAGGAAATTTTGAGCATATAATCTGGTGGAGGAGTTCGCTTTGATTCAGGTAATTGTGGATGCGTACCCATATATTTCCATGGATACTAAGTTTCCTGGTACAATCGACCTGTGGGAAATTTCAATACTTCTTTTCCGCTATTACACTCTAAAGTATAATGTTGATATGCTTAACATTATTTAACTGGTTCTGACCTTTACAGATGAGGATGGAACCCTGCCTCGCTGCGACACTGATAAGTATTGCATGTGGAAATTCAATTTGCGGGAATTCAATCCCGATAAATAAATTCATGTCATTGATTCTATTGAGATTCTGCAGCAGTCTACAACAACTCAAGATTAATATATATATTA
>ML805823.1:5339-18174 GCA_009831015.1 Picea engelmannii | reverse complement strand
GGACACATTTTCTAAATTGAAGATTTTCTTTAACAATTTTTTATAAGTGGAGGTTTTCATAAGCAATTTATTCTTATATTAAAGAGATTTTTTTTAAGGTAAGTTTTCTTAAGCAAATCATTTCAAATTCAATATTTTTTTTTTAATAATTTTTGTTATAAGGAATATTTTCTCAAGTACATTTTTTGAAGATCAAAGTTTTTTTAACTTTTGTTTAAAATCAACCTTTTATCCAAAAAAAAAATTGAAGCAATTTGGTTTATTGAGCAATTTTTCCCAAGCTTTTAAAGATATGATTATAAAATTATTATTTTTTGTTTGTTTTAAAGAAATATTTTTTAAGCTATAAAGTTTGATATTTGAAATTAAATTTCTTGTTATAAAATATTCATTTTTTAAAAACCTTTACAAATTGAATAATCATGGCAAACAAAAGGGAGCACAAGAGAAAATATGATTGAACTCAGGATGATATTCGTCATAATGAATTGTGGAAAGAGTACTATAGAAGAAAGAAACAAGAACATGCAAATATTGAAGGAAAAAGTGATGATAATGTAATTAGCTATTCACATATTGATGTTCAACAAGAAGAAATGAAACGAGGTACATGGATATATATTATATATAATGTTTAGAATTCAAAAAAATATTGTCTAATATAATTGACTCTAATTTGGAAAATATTTTGCAAAAAATAGAAATAGTTTTTTCTCATAACATTGATGAATTCATTGAAGTCGAAAATGAAGCAGAAGTCCACACACACACACATATAATATGATATGAACACTTGTAGATTTTAATTAATTTGTGATTGATCGTTTAGTTTTTTAATGTCTAATTTAAATTTGTATATTTTTTATACAATATTTATTTGAAATTTTTGTGTTTACTTAGAAAATTGAATCTATGTTAATTTCAAGTGTTTTTAAATATAATATAGATTTAATTTGTTTTTTTAAATTATATTGAAATTTATGCAGGTGATATCAACATTGATGTTGAAATGTTAGAAAATGTTGATACTCACAAATTTGGAGACAAAATGCATGACCATGTTATACGATATCATGTTGAAATGATTTATGATACTTTTTTCAAAAATGAATCAATAGCAACAAAAGATCAAATTATGAGAGGTATGATAAGGTCAAGAAAGTTAAAAGAAGCTACATCATTATTGGGTATTAAAAAATCGATCAAATATAGAAAGGTGAAACAAGGTGTTTTTGAGAATATAATAGATGCATTAAAATCTCTTGAAAGTCTAGAAAAAAAGATGTCATTGTTGCATGTAGAGTAATACAAATAGCAGTTGTTTCATCTAGTAATATAAAAGACCATTTGACACAACAAATGAAAAAAACAATGAGAACCTAAAAAAAAACACTGTACAAACATATAAAATTCCGATTGCAAATAGATGCAAATGATGAACTTTCTTATTGGACAATTATTTGTAGCCATCCTTACAAATATACACTTGCAGAAAATGTTAAAACTATTGATTCCCAGTGTTATTTCCAAATATATCATTGAAATGTAGGTCTTGTCATCGATATCTATTTGAACCATAGGTATTCACATGGAGCTCGATGACAAGACCTACAGTTCAATCAATCCCATGAAGTTTTTCCACCTGGGACATTTTTTTTAGTTGTTGATGTTGCCGAGAATTACACATTTATTGCACAAAAATAAATACAGAGTGAATTTATCATCCGGATCAAGTCTCGATACTTTTTCACATTCTATATACACATTCTCAATTGAGTTTTGATAACATAGAAAGCACCAATGAAAATCAAAATGTCATTAAAGTATATAACTTTTATATAAGTGATGATCGTAGACATGATACTCATTTTATACAACATTGTTTTGATAAAATTTATGATTCCTTGAAAGCTCTTGGGATCGAATATGATCAACATTGGATATGGTCATATGGATGTGCATGTCAATTCAAATCTTCATGATCATTCTATTAGTTGTTTCATCTTCATAAGAAATCAAACATTAAACATTGTTGGGATTTCCTCAAGATTGTTCATGAGAAAGGAGAGAATGACGGTGGAGGAGCATGTGTAAACTGAGCACTTCAGAGGTATCATATGAACCTTTATGTCAATTGATTTGTACCCACTGATCAAGTTGTTCAATGGTCCCGAACAACTCTAAGGCACAAACATAATTCATCAAGGGATGTGCGCAAGTGTGTGTATATATGTTATGCACCCATGAAAGTTTTATTCACACATGAAAATATGATTTAATCAAGTTCAATATCAATAAATTGTATTTAACATATATATTGACATTTTATTTACTTAAATAAATTATTCTTGAACCGTGCAATTTTTTTGGCATATTGGAATCCAAGATGTAGATGGATAGATTCCATATGAAGCAAGTATAATACATGGGACTCGAAAATTGCATTCAATTAAAACAAAATCCTACCAAAATGTTTTTGCATTTGATAGAAGGAATGAATATTGTTTTTGTTTAGTTTGCATAGAAGACACACAATCCAATGACACTTGTGAAAACAAAACTAGAAAATATGTTAAAGCTTGGAAACATATAAAAATTAATACAAAGGGGAAGATGCCACTTGCAAGCTTAGAAGGGATGGAATCAAATGTCATTATGATGCCAATTGATGGTGATAGAGTTTATAATCTTGTTAGAGAAGGTAAAATGTTACAGTTGAATTCAAACATATTTTTATGTTAAAATAATGTAGATACATTATGTAAAATATTTGTGCATGTTGATCTAATGATTTTCTTGTTGGCACATGACTTTATTTGCAGGAGATGTATTTGTTGTGGTTGCACCTATAGAAAATGATGAAAATGGTAAATATTATTTGATGTGGTGCAGAAAAATAAATATGAAGTTATTGGAGGATTATAATAATAATGATTTTATATATGAAAGAGGATCCATCGCACCGAAATACTATTTTTTTCAAGAAACCCATCAAACCAAAATCCATTTTCACTTTCAAGACTATCAACTAGATGTCATAAGCTATCAATACAATCATTTGGTATGTGAAATGCACATAAAGTTAATAGAGATTCAATTAAAGAAAAAAATGAAAGTTAGAAAATGGAAAATGACAAAAGCCGATCATAACCAGATAATTGAAGATGACATACCATTGCGATGTTATTAAAAATAATTATACAAAAAAATAAATTTGCAGTCTATTCGAATAAGGTGATATTTGATGAATTGTTGTACTACTTTAGACAAATTTTCACATAAAAATAGATCTCAATTGATTTTCAATTATAAAATATTTGGGTCCCCATATGTCCTCTAGACCACTTAAGGGATGAGATAACATGATCTGGATTTTCCAGTCATTCCTTGAATAACTAGATAGTACATACATGTCTTACATCTAATACATTGTTATCAATTTTGAATGCACTTTTGTGCAATGAGTTTGAGTTATAAATGGATCAAACATATCATAAGTTATAATTAGAGAAGATATGTTGTAATCTATGAAATATCATGAAATTGATGTACATAGAATTTTAGAACATTTCCCTAGTCTTTGGGTTTTGGATTGATCAATTTGGAATTTTGAGTTCATGTGACATTTTTTTATTTGGATTCATAGGCACCTAATCCTAATAGAATATGGAAAATTGGATTTATATGACCTCGTCATTTGGTCTCTCACCATCTAGGCCTCTAGATTTGGAGATGTTGGAATAATGTGACCTTTCGCTTTGTGATTCTACTTCTATCACTTCTATCAGTTTTTTATTTGAAGCTCATGTCAGCCTTTTCCTTTAAATATTTTTCTTTGATCAAAATCTCATATCATCTATTTGATTATTTATTCATAACATCTGCTAGCAGGGGAAATCCCCCTATTACTATAATGGGTTGAGGTATAGGCAAAGCATTGACTTCTCTTCAAAGAAATTTCTATTCCTAAGCTACCCCAAAACTATCTAAAATTAAATGACAAGAGAGGGGAAAGTAGGTGTACCTTAGGTCCTTTCAATTGGTGTAGACCTCTTTCTCTTTTGTAGCTTCATGTATTATTGGTCTCCTCCCAAAGATGACCTGCAAAACCTTAGGACAATAGTGCTACAAGATATACAATCTCTACTTATCACCATTAACATTCAAATATAGATATAAATGCATTAATCAATTAAACATAAAGACACAATGTATTGGGACAAGAAAATAACTCTTTTATTCAATATGAAGATTACAAATATTACAACCTTTGTCGACTAATGCTCCGTGAACCAGGTTCAGGATCCTCTTATGGTGGTCCAAGTGCATCATTCCAATGCTTGCCTCTCACAACCAACTATTCTATTGGGAAAATGGAAAGGGTTGTATAAGGAGAAAGGGATGGAGGGGAATGTTGAGAACAAATCTCAGAAAGGGATGAAAAACTTGGGCTAATAAGGGGAAGGGATTTTGGTAGAGTTTACTTGTTCTCTTACTTGTTGTTGTACATGAGACCCTAAGACCTCTTTTCATACAAGAAAAAGATGGTTATTCGGTTTGGGGATGGGCTACAATGGGTGAAATGGTTGGGAAACCATTGAAAGACTGTAAACTCTGCAGAACTCCTTGCAATTGTATATATTTTTGCAAATTTGGGAGGTAAACATAAGTTGTCTAGCATGCAGCTTGCATATGTACACGTGATAACTAGCTAGTATGTTGATAACATGTGTACGTGGGCTATAGTGCATCATAACATGCACATGTTCAAAAAAATGGTTTTTTAAGAAGGATCCTCAACAATAATTTGGAAAATTGTGTAAGTGTAAAGGCCAATGCCATGTATGCATAGGTAGGGAATTTTTGGGCTATAATAGATGCCCCCTAATGTGTGAGGTTAGAAGAGGAACTGATGGACGAAATATATTAAAATATCTTTACCAATGGGAAGGCACAAAGTCAAGTGAACCTGAGACTAGTGTTCAGGAGCATGCAATCTGTAGAAAAATGATAATCTCTTTGAGGTGGACATACCCATGCTTGGGATGAACTAAGCATGGCTTCCAATCAAGTACACTATAGATCCATTTCATATAAATGTCTATATAAATTGTAGCCTCAAGCAATACACAACAGATCTACATCTCAAAATCATTTGAAGATATACAAGTACAATATAATATGCATCTTCAAGAAGCATCAACGCCTGCAACTAGAAATGAAGACTGTCATAACTTGAGAAACAACTTCAAGATATTTGAATCTTAGGTAAGAGTACGATAGGAGTGTAAGATTCACTACCCTGAGGTCTTTGACATGTCATCGGGGAAAGACTGGAGGATCTTGATAATCAGGCACAAAACTTCATCGATTTTGAATCCAACATTGACTGGATTCTTGGGATGTTCGGCTCATGAAATTCAAGATATAAAATGAAAAATGGTTGACTCAAGTTGGATAAAAATTCCCCTTGACAAAACCAGAACAAAATGATGAGACTTAGGCAGCTGAAATTTGACATAAGTATCTGGTACAGGAGGCACCAAAAACTCTCCATATGTTTGGAAGAGTAACCAAACGAAGGAGGACACATCTCCATGTAACGAGAAAAAATTCCTAAGGTCATACTAGATCCCAATTCTTGGCGAACAAATAAAAGGATGTACTTTTTCCAAGGGAGACTATCTTGCTATCAAAAAAAGAATGTATATCCCATCCCCTCTTTTTGGAATATTTGATTTTTTGTCTTTTTCAATTTTTTAACCAGATTTGGAAAATAATAAAATAATGCTACATTACAAAGGATGAACGAGTGTTGCGGGCAAGCAAACTAGTTCCAAGCGCATGAAAAATATTGATTCTTAGTGCAAGGAGACATGTGCAGGATAAGGACACTCGGGAAAAATTCCTCCAAGGGTCAAGGTGTCAGATCAAAAGGGAAAAAGTGTTGCAAGGATTGCGTTTAACGAATGATTTGAAGGTTCATTTAATAGAAGAATGGAGATGACATTAGGCCAAAGATGCAAGGATGATACATGCGATGTGATCAAGTATGACACAACAAGACTCCTTTTATGTGAATTTTTATGATCCCAGAGAAGGTAATCTTGATGGCTTTTCACATTTAGAGAGTGAAAAAATGCTAAACGAAGAATCTAGGGAGTTCCTTTTTCGTAACTAGTCCAATTAGTTCAAAAAAGGGTTAAACTTATACCACCGAAAGGACGTCTCTTCAAAACCATTTTAACAAGTGTGACAGAGACAAGATCACTCGACAATATTTTCAATTTTAACCAGTCTGAAAAGAGCTTAACTATGGACTCACAACCTTTTTTTAAGTTTAGTCTCCTTAGCCTGAAAAAGTATAAATTATAAATTAGGATAACTCTATCAGTGAGACAAGTCTCTGGAGGCGTACCCTTTTCCTGGATAATCTATTAGCTGGAAAAAAAGGTTAAACTTATGCCAAATAAATGTTCTTTCTGAACCAATTAACGAGTGTGAAAGGAACAAGGTCACTCGACAATATTTTCATATTTAGGGAGTCTAAAAAGAGCTTAACTATGGACTCTGAGGGGGTTCATTTTTTGTAATTAATCTCCAAGGCTCAAAAAATAGATAAACTGAAACCAAGGAGAATGCCCATTTTTCAAACATTTAGTCCCTCAGGCTTGAAAAAGAGTTGAACTTACACTTCTGAATAGTCTCCTAGTGAGCTGAATATCCTAGGGAATACCTTTATTTGGAAAATTAACCTTCCAGACTGAAAAGGGGTAAACTATCATCATACAAATGTTCCTTCAAATTTGAGTTTGGTGAGCGTAAAGGGCAACAAGATCGCTTGATAATATTTTTATTTTTAGAGAGAATGAAAAGTTCTTAAAGAAGACTCCACAGGGGATTTGTTTCTTAAGTAATCTAGAAGAGACTGAAAAGAATAAATGAATTATCATTAGATGTTTCTTTCAAATTTTAAGCGAGCTTGAAAGAAAACAATCCATTCTATTTAGGGATTCTCGTGGTAAAGCCAATAATGATGAATAGAAAGAAGAATGAGACTTCAATACGTAATCATGGCAGGACTAAATAGGACTCTCGTGCCTATGAAGTACTTCGACATGGGATCCAAATGGAAAAAAAGGTTATAAATAGGATTCCCATGGAAGGAAGGCTATACTACATAAAGTACGACACACTTATCAGCAAGGAAGGGTAGTGTCACAATTCAGTGGGGTCGATCTTAACGAGAAATGAACCAGGAAACAGATAATGAAAAAAATGCAAGTAGGGAAAAATCTAACCTATATGCCAGTTTCAAGGTCAATACCTATCAAAACATATTGATACGATGAACAAAATTCAAAGAAAATGTCTCCAATATCTTGCATATAAGGCCAATAACACTCATCAAGAAGTTAATAGATCCAATAAAGATAGAAACTTCAGAAAATAAGAGGTTATTTTGAATACAAAACTTGAAAAAAACAAACCTAGACTGTAAAATATGGTACAAAGAACCACACAACCTTACGACTCATGCATGGTAGTAGTTCAAGTAGAAACCACTGCTAGGCTCTAACCTAGGGTCTCTTCTATAGTAAATCTGAAAATTCTCCCAAAAGGGAAGAAACAAAAACCACAATGTAAGTCTTTCCATGGTATAGAAACCATAGTCATGGCTTCAAGGATAGCTTCATCCGAAGGAAATTCAATATCTGATAAATCACGCGAATGAGGAGGGTCGATAGTACCAAATGGTGAAGCAAACTGTCCATATTACATATGACAATGGAGGTTCTGGCCAAGATTGGCAGAGTCAATCAGCGAAGAATCACAAGAATGAAGGTTTGAGGATTTACAAATAGTGAGATCAGATTCAAAAGGAAACTCAATACCTCTCAGACCAAGAGGGTTAAGAAAGGGCTCCCATGCCTCCATTGGACAAAAAACCTGATCATTTGTTGAGACCATGTCTCGAGAAGGAAAACATGAATCAATAGGTTCCTTCTTAGAAGAAATTGAACATCGAGGATCAGACGCCACATAATTAACCCGTGGTGGGGTAGAGTCTACATAAACACTAAGAACATATAAATGGCCAGCATGAACTAACATCAAATTAGGATGGTGATTATCATATTCCAGCTGGTCGATAGTGAAAATGCTTCCATTGTGAGGGAAATGCATCATATGAAAGAGCGTAGACACTACAACATTTATAGCATATACATAATCATTCCTGAGAAGCATATTGAAATCTAATGGGCCATGCACCACTATAACATCGATAAGGTCAATCTTCCCACCTAACAAGATAAGAAACTGAGGAAGAACCCCCAAATATTCACTAGGACGTCTGTCAAAATCCAACAACTCATGCAAAGCAGACATAAGCTTGGGAGAACCTAAAGCTTGCCAAGTCGAGGAGGATAAAATACTTGTAGAGGATCCTTCATCCACAATACATCAGTAAATGTTTTTTGAATTAACTTCAACCCTTATTTGAAAATGTGAAGAAGAAGGAACGAGAGGCTCAATAAGGTCATTCCAATGAAAGGAAACCATCCTAGGACTTGGAGGGGGTGTACTCGAAGTGAGCAGAATTGCCCCTTTTTCTAAAAGTAGTGAACTGAAAATGATAAAAACATAGTTGGTAGACACATCACTCCCCATTAGAAGAGTGGGATCAACCAAATATTACATCAGCATGACCACTTTGGTAGACTCGACACTCTCTAAGAAAAGAGTGGGATTAGCCGAAGATTGCATCGGCATGACCACTTTGGTAGACTCAACACTATATAAGAGAAGAGTGGGATCAAATGAAGATTGCATCGATGTGGCCACTTCATCAACCAATCACTAAATAGGCTATGAGGAAACCTCAGAAGACTCAGAATCATAATAGCTTGCAGATGGGGACCATAATATTCATGCCTCTAGAAGGCCAGAGCATAAATGAGTAAGGTGATCTCCCTTACAAATCTACAAGGGAACTTAAGATTATGTCCTATCCATTTGGGTTTCTCAATAGAATCAATGCTCCTAGCATGAATAGCAGTGGTTGGTTGCACATCTCCAACATGACTTACACAGGTTTGTGATTGGTCAATAACATGACTCACAAAGGCTATAGACCTATCGCCAGTACGACTAGCAGTGACTGGAACTTTTACCCCTATATGAATTGAGGCTGGGTGTTGTTATTCAACATGACTTGCATAGGTTGCTGACTTATCTTCAACATGACTTGCAGAGGTTGGTGATTTCTTCTTCCTATTCTTCCTCTTTCTATTTTGTTTAGACTTCCGATTACTACTAGTAGGAATTTCACGAGAGAAGGAAAAAGGAGGAGAAGAATTTGTCGACGAAGGAACATCAACATGAAACCCATGTCATAAGGTTCTTAACTGAGAAGTGTGAAGATAATTCAGGATGTTTAGAATGGCACCCAACCAAACCGGTAGTCCCACATTCAACCTAGGAATGTACCAAGTGGCCATCAAAGGGATACCAACATTTTCAAAGAGAGGAAAAGCACAAGAATCCCCTTGTGAAGGGGTTCCTTCGTTGGTATCATCAGGAACATTTTCCATGAATATATTATGCACAAGTTCTTCCCTTTCGGGATCGTTCATGTCTGTAAAAGTCTCGCACACCGACTCTATCGAACCAATGGTATAAAAAACAACGCCTATACAGAGGCAACTCCATGTTTCTAAGCGAAAGATTGAAAATTCATCACGAACGACAGAGTGGGTGTTCTACCACCTCAGGTGAGAGACCCAAAGAAATGAATGACTAACTCACTATGGAAAAATAGGGAGCACATAGCACACCACTAAGAAGAAAACCCTAAAAAGATACAAACCAAACAAACTACCCTTCTGAATTCTTCTAACCTAGGGAGATGAAGTCCTGATCATCCAAAGAATTCATAAAGGAAAACAAATGGCCAAAGAGAAGTAGTTACCCAGACCTCTGACCAACGGTCCCTTCAGGTGTCACCCACAGAGTGCAAAGTCTGCCTCAAGTATCGCGATACACCCCTCGTAGTCACTTTTTTTTCAACCTATATAATGGAAACTAGGATACCAACTTGTAATCAACAACCATGGGGGTACAGTCGACAATTGTTCAAGTGTATGGGCAGGGTAGCTAAGCCTAAAGGTCCTCCTGAGTCCTGAAACACATCAGGGCCATAATCACTCTTAGATTACCTTGGATAGACCCAAGTGTCTCAGAGGTATGACACAAGTCAAGCGAGTAACAGTACATGATTTACCCCCAATACACACTCTCCCAAATTCTTTGTTGGGATCAGAAGTGGATATCTCTGTCACCATCCACATGGTTTTGTGTTTGACTCCTGTGTGAGAGGAGCTTCCTGGATTGGGTAATTACAAAGTGGATTTTTTACACCCTAGCGCACACACCTAAGTTAATTTTTGGTTGGCTTGGAGAGTTTACCTCTCCACATTTGATATATGGCCCTATCCTAAGCTATTGGTGAACCCTATAAAAAGTGTTACTAATATATTTTAGACTAGTGCATTCATTTTATGGATTTTTCTTACTCAAGGAACGAAAGTGAAACTTATGTTGTTTGATATTCTTACAAAAAATATACTTATTGGAACAATGGAAAATAAGACTTTACACTAATCCTTCAAATGAAAAAGAGTTTCAAGAACGAAAATGCATGAACAATACTTCAAACATAAAGATGCAATCTTTTCTCCTTTCCATGCAAAATGCACAATGCAACTTTCAAGTGAAACAAAAGAGCAAATGAAAGGATTTTCTTTTTTATATTTCTTTTGAAATTATTTCAAGATGAGAAGAAAACACAACCCTATGTTAATTTATTTTTCTTTTTCAAATAACAATGCAAAGAAAATGCAAATAAAGAAAGGGACCTAAAAAATTAGGTTGTTTTTTTTTTTTTCTTCCAATCAAAGCCTAACTAATAAAATATTCTAAAATAAATTGCAAAATACGCGATTAATGGCCTCCCATTTTTCTTAAAATTCAATCTAAAAAATAATCCAAAAATGTTTGGAAACATAGAGAGACAAGAGGATTTTTTTTTTTTTTTTTTGGATTTCATAAACAATCTGAGCCTGGAAACTGTCTAAACCCCAAACAACAGAGGCTTATGGAACTCAAGCAGACCTAGGAACCACAAGTTTCCAGAAAGAAAAGGAAAATCTTTTGAAAAATTCTCCAAAACCACAGAGATGCGTGTTGTGCACGACCATCTTGTGTATGTACGCAGGATGTATATAATGCAGAACGTGTATGTGCATGTGTTGTATAGATAACAAGATGTGTACACCTCATTAATTTTTCAAAAGAAGAAAAATTTTGGACAAACAACTTGGGAAAGGGAAGCTGGTAGGCATCTAGAAGGTGACCAGAGACCCAACCTGACTCAGAACACTCAGAAAAATCAGAAAGAAACTAAAAATCAAATCTAAACAAGATCTCCCACTAAGACCCTAGAGACACTCCTTGGTGGAGTGGCCAATTCTGCTAGCGGGGAAAATCCCCCTATTACTATATTGGGTCACAAGAAGAGCATTGACTTCCCTTAAAAGAAAGTTCTATTCCTAAGCTACCCCAAAAATATCTAAACTTAAATGAGAAGAGAAAGGAAGGTAGGTGTACCTTAGGTCCTTTCGGCTAGTGTAGACCTCTTTCGTCTTTGTAGCTTCCTGGATTGTTGGTCTCCTCCTAAATTTGACCTACAAAAACTTAAGAAAACAATGCTACAATATATACGATCTCTACTTATCACCGTTAACATTCAAATATAGATATAAATGCATTAATCAATTAAGCATAAAGACACAATGTATTGGAATAGGAAAACAAATATTTTATTCAATATGAAGATTACAAATATTACAACCTTCATCGGCTAACGCTCTGCGAACCATGTCTGGGATCCTCTAATGTTTCTCCAAGTGCATCATTCTCATGCTTGCCTCTCACAACCAACTGATCTCTTCAAAAAGGGAAAGGGTTGTATAAAGAGAAAGGGATAGAGGGGAATGTTGAGGCCAAATCTCAGAAAGGGTTGCAAAACTTGGGCTAAGAAGGGGAAGGGATTTTGGTAGAGTTTACTTGATCTCTTGTTTTTTGTTGTAAATGAGACCCCAATACCTCTTTTTATATGAGAAAAATATAATTATTCGGCTTGAGGATGGGCTACAATAGGTGAAATGGTTGGGAAACTCTCGATAGCCCGTAACCTTCGTCGAATTCCTTGCAATTATATATTTTTTGTAAATTTTGGAGGTAAACGCAGGTTGTCTAGCATGCATCTCGCATATGTAGGCAGGCTAACTAGTATGCAACTAGCGTGTGTACGCAGGAGCAGGACGCATACATGTCCCAAAAAATGGTTTTTTAAGATGGATACTCAACAATAATTTGACAAATTGTGTCAGTGGAAAGGCCAATTCCATGTAAGCATAGGTAGGGAATTTTTGGACTATAACAACATCACCACTAATTTTCTTTACACATGGCATAATTGTTTCCTTATAATTCTATCTAATCAATTATTTCAACATCTTTCCCTCTATAGTTGGATATTTGTTGGTATCTATCATTAACAATGGATATAATGTTGATATCATAAATTAGTACTATGTTGATGTCATAAATTAGATTTATCTAGTCTCTTACATGCATATTAAGGATTAGTCAAGCTATAGGGCCTATCTTAGAACTTTGAATGTCATAAACTAGACTTATCTCTCTTACATGTATATTAAGGTTGAATTTCATAAATTAGACTTATCTCTCTTACACATATATTAAAGTT
>ML805822.1:131434-143266 GCA_009831015.1 Picea engelmannii | reverse complement strand
AGTTAGAAGCTCCATCTAACTTGTTCTCTGACTTCATAGAGTAAGTCATGGTTGTTTTGACTTGGTCAACCCTAGATTTAACCAGAAACTCAAACTTGACGTCTTGGCTTGCTGAGAGTATCAGGAGATGCGCTAGGCTAGGGTGCACTGATCTGTTCGGAAATTAGGTCAATCCCTTCACTTAAGGTGCCTTAATGAGAGGATTAGGGTTTCTGCAACTGCATCTGCTAGTGACCCTAGCGACAGTGCTATGGTGACTGCTCTTGCTAGAAACCCTAGCGACAGTTCTTCAACGAGCTCAATATCCTTACGGCTATGTTTCCTTCCAGCGGTTAGACTGAATGAATGAGGTGTGGGCCCATAACCTATTAGAATATAATGGATGTGCTCGTTTTACCATTGACAATATCTCTATTGTCACCCAACCATAGGCCGAAGCCACCCTCCGAGCACCTTAACCTTGACAGAGAATCACTCCGGAAGCAAACCCTAGGCTAGATAGCCAAACAAAAGGTAGCGCACCTTTCCCCAATGATAGCGCACCAACAAGAGCTGATCAAATAGTCCAAACCCTAGCCAAGAGATATTCCAAGCCAAAATGTAACTGCTAGCTGCAGCAGCTGCCCCGGCAGCTCTCCTCCAAACTTGCGCACAAAACTGGGCACTGCAGTGCGCACAAGTGCTGCGCTGCAATTCTGAGACTGCCTGCCAGAATGAGAACTGACCTCTTGTATTTATACTAATTCTGGCTAACTGTCTGGGCCGACTTCTCATTCTGGGTATGTCTGTTCAGTATATTATTATTTCTTCTTGCCGACTTTTGCTCTTGGAGGCTAATAACCTAATATAAATTATCTTCTTGAGCCGACAAGTCTTCTAGGGTTATTAGCCAACTCATTAGGGTTTCTTCTTGCTTCTCGGAGTATTCTATTCTCGTCAGGTTTACACGTGGAGGTAAATACCTCTCGCAGCTACCATAATATCAACACATATGCCTTCTGAACAGACACATCTATATCATATGGGTTGAAAACATAAAGCTCAGTATGCAATAATTTCTAGAAAAATGACAGGATAGGAAGAAGTTGAAATATTACGGCTGAAATCATTTTCCATGGGCAGAAAATGCAGTCAGCAGAAAACATGTTAGTAAATTTAGCATGAAAACATTTATCCAATCTCTCAACCTTGTTGATGTCTTCTCTATGAGTTACCTTTCCCATGACTTCCTGCTATCACTAGAGTCTAGCACATTAGCTTGATAGTTGAATAAGAGATACAGAGAAAGAAAGCAAAATTGGCTGGAACAAAAGTAGGCATTGGGTAAAGTAAAAACATATTATTTTTGGATTAAGATTAAACAAAGTTTAAACATTTTGTCTTTTCAGTTTTATTTTTACTAGGCTTTTTGACAATTTAAGACTAGAGTGCTGATACAGTAGAGTAACATAAGATTCCAGGCAACAAAGTGATTGTAAGAGGGCCCACGATCAGCTACTGCTTCTTTGGTTCTTAATACTCAAATTGGTGGGCAGGTGGTGTCCATGGGATTTTATACCAGGTTTCCTCATGGCAAGTGCCCCCAACTTAACACTCAACCAAAGGTCTGGACATGTACTTTTCAGTTTTGAAATGCCATACTTTTGGGTTAGTGTACATACTTTGAAATGTATGTTGTGAATCGTGATTGAATGGATAAAGCAGTGGATTTATTGGGTAAGTACTCTTATTGATGGTGCTTTTGCAAGTGCGTGTACACATTATTATTCTTTTCTGATAATTAAAGATAATGACTTTAACATTTATGATTTGACAGCCCCTAGAATTTACAATAACCGTAAAAAATATTTTAGACCTCCTCCTTGCTTTTCCCATTTCTTTAGGCAGACAATCATGCTGGATAAACAACTAGCAGTCATGTACTGGTGCAGACAAATGAAACCTGGGCAGACCAGTGACTGCTGCATCGTCATTTTTATTTATATCATTCCTACAGAGTTGGCAAGCCGCTATTTTTTTCCCCCACAGTTTACTGTTCAACTTGATGTCCTCCTATATATGTATACTATCCCTTCATTTTACATGACTTTATTAGTCAGTGTGAATGTATTTGTCACGTCTCTTTCTCTATACTCCATTGCCTACTAAATTATGGTTAACAGCTTTTGCTTAGTTTACTCAGTGCTTTGGGATGTTCCTTTTACACAGCCCACGGTTGCTGCTGTTAATGTAGACACTTTCTTGCTAGAGATTTGAGTATTTTCTTTTATGCTAGTGCTTGACTGCCACCTCCACAGGATGCTGCTAAATTACACCTGAGGACATGTAGTGATCTGTATTCAACTGTAAATACCATTTTATGTAAAAGCCTATCTTATAGATTAGTTGACAAGAGAACGACATAACAACAAGGCCATAGTTCTTAATCACCCGATAGACATGTGCCTAAAACTCTCTTCTATTTATGCTTTTAGGGCACAAATGTATTTAATTTAAATCACATAATAGATGAATAATGATACCTTGAAACATTTTTATGTGTCTGATCCCTGTAATGGGAGGCTCTAATAAAATAAATAGACATTCACTCAATGCATTGGTTCTTTCTTTATCCATTGGTTGTCACTTTTAAATCGACACGCATAAGAATTTTTACTATGAACTCCATACCACTAGAACCACTCTCAGGGATAGGGGAACCCATTTCTGGGGTTCCCCCATTTTCAGCAGCTTTTGTGCCGGAAGAAACGTTCTAAAACCCTCGGGAGCAGCTCTGATAGCAATAGGAGCATTCCGGGAGCTCCTATCCTGGCTCCATCTCACTCCGAGATACACTCCCGAGCCATTCCTGGCTGTCAGGAGCTTCCAAGAGCTCCTAGGATCATCCAGATGCTCCTTGACAAACTGGGAGCTCCTAGAAGCTCCCACACTGTGTGAGCCTATCAATGGGCTGAAAGAACCCATAAGGGGCTATTTCAGCACCCAGTTATCTATTCCTCTATGTTGATTATTAGAGAAACTCCTGCAAATGAAAACATATGGGCTTGTGGGTTTGAAATCTGTCTTGTGAAACATGCACGGGTCTGAAATATCAATCAACCCTGCTGAAATAAAATTTAGTAATATATACCATCGAATAATTTATGGGTCTTGTTGCCGTCCTTATACACACTTGCAAATGTGGACTAAGTCTCGGTCCACTTAGTGTGTCCTTGGAGACACAATGTCTAAGTTCAAGCCCACTGTCATCTCGACTTGAACTTATTCCGTCTAGGCTTACTCCTAGGGAAGCCAAGGGGGGTAGACCCTAGTTACTATGTGAGTTAAAAGATTATGTCTAGGAGTTTATTATAATTGGTTAAAGGTCTAGGGGGATCTAGCCTATATGAGAGTCAACAATGCAAAATGCAAAATTTCAATGAGAAGCAGCCCTTTTCCTAAGACAACTAAGACTAGTGCCTAAGATTGGGCAAGGGATCAACTAAAGTTAAGGAGTTTAAACTTTACAAAGGATTACAATTAGATGCAAAATAATTGCTTTACACAACAATTGAATTAGATACAAGTAAATGATACAACTATCTATACAAAAGAATATAAAGAATACTAAATATACARCAATATACAACTATGAACAAGAAAGGAAAGCAAACAATAACTAAACTAACTTGACTTGATTTGTGCAGGGAAAGGAAAGAGTATTCAAGAGATGATCACCACAACACAACAAGCCAACACACCCAAACAATGAAGTGCCTCCACAAGATGYGCAACTTCAAGGGGTGGTTTCAATGGCATTCAACACAACTATAACCAAAACAAGAAGTGCCTCCACAAGATGCRCAACTTCTAGGGGTGAAAGATAAAATAAGTAAAAGCCCCCACGGGCAAGAGATGCGCAACTACTAGTTAATCATCCACAAGTGGTCAAATAAAATTGCATGTAAAATAACTTAAGTGAAATGCTTGCAAAGTTAAATAGTTTTAAACCATCAAAAGAATAAGAGATTATACCAATTTAAGGTGGATTAAGTTTTATGATTGCTTAAGTTGATTAAGTTAAAGTGTGAATCCTAAAACTATGTGACTTCCCTAGAACTCTCACCGCTTATACCAAAAAGACTGTTGGGTGCTCAAGAAGTGAGGCAAACAAGGCTACACCCTAGCTCCACGGATCAATCCAGGAACAAAAGTACTCCACAAGGGGGACACCTAATGCCGTGAGACCATCCCTGATCTAGCACCCCATGTTTCTTCCATAGGTTCATTTTTTGGTGGCAAAGTTGAGACAGTTAAAGGTGCTCTAATTAGCTAGATAAGTTGAAGCCTTAAGAATGAGTTAAGTTGGATTAAGTGCTTGCAAGTAAAGTAAATTGCTTAAGCTTGAAAGAGTTTAAATGATTAAACTTGAAAGCAAAGTAAGTACTTGGAAATAAAAGAATTGCTTCAAAAACACAAGTAAGTTACTATGCCTCCACCGCTAAAGCAATGAAATGAAAAGAGCTTCTAAGATCTAAAGATGAACCATACATAAGCACTAGAAGCAATAAACCACAACTAATACCTAGCCTTACGATATAGGATGGTTGGCTTAGCCAAACTCTTTCCCAGGTGTAGACAAACAATAAAGAATACAAAACTTGAAAGGAAACTAATCCTAGCCACACAACCTTGTCTTAAGGACAAGTGGGACAAACTAGAAATGAAAAACAATGCTGAAAATAAATCTAAGTTCCTAGCTTTACGATATAGGATGATTGGCTTTGCCAAACTCTTTCCTAGGTGTAGGCAAACAATAAAAGTAAAACACAGAAAATTAAATTTGCTTGATAAATGCAAGCCCTTGGGACTCCCTTGGGCTTGATTACAATGAGAATTAAAGAGAGAGAGAAGTGGGTATTTGTTACCACATCTTGGGAGGTGATTGTTTGACTTCAGATGGCCCTAAATGGGCTGTTCATCCCTGTTTTTTTGGAAAACCTGCAGAATTCTTAAAAAAAATTGCTGTTAGTGAAAACCATAAATTTTTAACCTTTAGGACAACAAATAATGTGTTGAAAGAGAGCTATTCAAGAGAAGAAAATGTACCCAAAGTGTTAAGAGGAAATAGATAGATAAGAACATAAATTTTTAAGAGGAAAACAAGTGGGTGAAAAGATAATTTCCAAATCTGAAATTACTCTTTCTAAACCCTTAGTAACCTACAAATATGAGAGACTAAGCTACAAGATAAGTAAAGGGGGTGAGTAGATCCAATGATATTAACAAAATACTTTGCTAAAACTAGGAAACTACTACACATAAGATCTATGGCAATACTACAATAGATCTATCTAAGCAAAATACTTTGCTTGGACACCCTACACTAGATCTATAAGAAAAAAACTCAACAAAACCAAATACAAGTTACCTCCAATGTAGATCCAAGACACCAAGAAGACTCCCAATGCCAATATTTCCTCTAAAGATTTCTTTATTAGAAGGCAAGCTAGGAAAAATACTTGCCAAGCTTGAGAAAAGGAAAAGAGAGCAAGAAGAATGAGAGAGAAGAGTGGGAGAGAAAGGAGAAGAGAAGAGGAATTTGTGTAGAGTAACCTTGCAAGAGAATAGATCATGTTAAAATGAGGGAGGGGAGGCTCTTATTTATACTTGGGAGCCAAGAGTTACCCCTTTTGGATGCTCTCCAAGTATCAATCTCATAACATCATTGAGCATCTCAAGAAGGGGGGCGCACTTCTTAGGGTTTTAGTCACTTAGGGTTTTGGTAGATGAGTTGGAATGAGTTGTCAAGCATTTGCAAAGTCGAAGGATGAGGTGGAGGGACTAGGTAGGCGCACCAAGGGAGAGAAGAGGCCCCACAACTTTATTTTTTTATTTTCTAAAGATTCTTCTAGAAGGGGGGCACAACTTCTCTAGGGGGAAGGATGTTTTGCATTAATGGCTAGGTGATGGGGTGAAGCAAAGGTTAGGAAAGGGTTAGGATAGGTTAAGAATAGGTTTGGGTAAGTTCTCCCACTCTTTCTCTAATTACTTTGCTCATATTACAAAAAATTGACAATTTTGACTTTGTCAATTCCAATAATTAAATTGTTGTCTTGGACTGACTTAGACTCCTCATGGACAAACACCTAGCAAAACTTGTCCAATTGAGCTGAAACTTGGTCCAAGGGTGTAGGGGGTCTCATTCCATTTCTTTTGAGCACAAATACCCCTATCAAAATCCCAAAGATCTAGTTTTTACAATTTTTATCAAAAAATAATTAAAATTACCATTAAATGGGTAATTTTAAAAAAATTAAAAAAAAATACCTTAGACTCGACGAAATTCTGCAAGACTCTAGGAGATGTGTAGCATGGTCATTTACAATATTCCTAGACACTAGCTACCATAGGGCTTGACCATTAGAGTGTCTTTCACCACTTTGGAGAATTATCGTGGGAGTGAAAAACTCAAGGGAAATTAATAAGGCTGGTTAGGCCAAATTAATAACCTGAGGAAAAAAAACACTTGATGAAAGGAACTCCTCTAATGATGAAGTCCTAGGCAACCAACCTAAACTATGATCCATGCAGACCCATTACATTATTATCCCATGCAGGGGAGCGGAAATTCCAATTACAAAAATATGTGCTGAGGCCAAAAATGCCTTGTAGAACCAGAAAGTCTTCATACTAGTAGCACCATTAGGTACATATCTTCATGGGACATGGAGTTGACCCTCTAGTTGAAATAGGTGGTCAACATCCGGCTTCACATGGGGACGTGTGTTTGATCTTCTCTTGGGAAGGAGAGCATATGAGAATCCAGAATCTACAAAACAGAGTGCTCACCAATACACAACATAAATACATGTATAAACAAATGAATAAATGAAATGCTATAAACAATAATTACATAATGAAATTACTATTGTACAACAATTACAAAATGAAACTATGATACAATATAAAGGAAAAGGGTTAGAGATACGCTACAAAGGGTGTCCCTTTGTACACCAAGTTGCCATGTGAAGAAAAATTTCAAGGGGGAGTCTTCTCACTAGCATGTTTGACTTTATGTCGTCCCACTGGCTGAGAAGAGTTGCTAGAACACTGATACACTTTATTCTGATTTCTGTTGCTTTCATGTGAATCCCTGCTTCTAACCTTATGCCATTTGGGATAATCCTCAAATTTTTTTTGATGATTTTGCATAGGTGCCAAGTGAAAATTTTCTGAACTTAATTTTTCCTTAAAAGGCTTGGCATACCTGTTCATAGGGATGATATACTTCACATTATTACCATTAACCTTATCACCCTTATGATTTTCCATCAGATTTGCATTAAATATCATATCCTTGATTTTCCCAATTTTTGAAAAATAAAGAGGATGTGGCCCAAGAATTCCATCTGATTTCTTCTGACATCTAACTGATTCCTCTGATGACAGGTGAGTTGATGACACATTTTCAACTGAAAAATCCAACACTGATTTTAATTATGAAGGAGTCAAATCATTATCCATTTTATCCAAATCTTCCTCAAGAAAAATCCCATTAAAAGAATCCATGGTGTCCCAAACACTAAAAATGTTTGGGGGTTCATCTTTAAGTTCCATCTTGGTAGATGTTAGAGAACTAGACTCTATCTCATAACATCCCATCTCTAGTTCAGGATACACAACATCATTTGTGGGATTCCTAGGATCCTCAACATGGTACTTCCTTTCCGACTCCCTGTTTAATCTAAACATTGAACCATTTGGAGTTGGAACGGTGGCATAAGTTAAATCCATTTGCAAATTACCACCCAGATTTGCAGCTGTCTTCCTTGAAAGCAACATACCCCAAGCATCGGGCACATCAATTACAACAATGTCCATCTCTATCATGATGTCTGGGAATGTAGCCAAGTGTACTTGTAATCCTTTAATCAAACCATGCACCTTAATTGTCTTGCTATCCATAGCACAAATGTTATGATAAGGTCTAGATATTCTTAAATTCAATTGTTCCATTACTTTCTTAGTCATAACATTTGAGCTAGCTCTTGAATCAAGCATACAGTTGTGAAGAATAAAATCATTAATGAGCAAAGAGAGAAAAAATGGTCTATTCTTTTCGTTTCCTCTATCCATATTCTGCAAGATAATCGGTGCATCCTGATAAGCTACTGCTGGTGGAATGTCAACATTGTTCTGAGAAGGATTTTCTATGGCTCTAAGTAGCTTCTCCCTATGAGAAAGAATCTTCATTATATCTGACATAGGTACCAACATCTTAGCATTACTTAACCACCCTCCTAAATCAATATTTAAATCTGAACTTGTGTGAACCATTGGTTTAGGAGGGGGAGGAGGTGCTCCTAAAACACTTCCTTGAGGCCTATCTTCATTACTATTTTCATTCCTTTGATAAGTAATGCCTCTATATCGAGCCATTTCTGACACTTGTTGTGGAGTAGGCTTAGGACCAAATTTTTCTGTTACTTTATACTCCACAACATTATTACAGTTTACCCCCTCAGTATGTTCCATCAAATCCATCCATTCATGCATGCCAATATTATATCCATGACCAAACATATTAGCTTTTTCATTATCTACTCTATAAGGCCCCATTTCATCATAAACATGAAGAAAGACTTGGCAAGTTGATTCCTCATGAAATTGTCCACAAGGTCTACAATAAGGAATAACTTGGTGATTAACCAAGTTAGTGGATTCGAATGGATTTGGTGGCCTTTGATCTTGAGGAGGGGGTCTCTTAGGCCATTTATCATTTGGCCTATGTTGGGGCCTATTAGATTGACCCCTTTCCACGGTTATCAACCTATTTTGCATGGCATTCATTTGATTGGCTTGGTTAATCTCTGTTGCCGTCCTTATACACACTTGCAAACGTGAGCTAAGTCCAACTCACTTAGTGTGTCCTTGGAGGCACAATGCCTAGGTTTAAAGCCCACTATCACCTCGACTTGAACCTCTTCCGTCTAGGCTCACTCCTAGGGAAGCCAAGGGGGGTAGACCCTAGTTTCTAGATGAAGTTAAAAGTTGATTTCTAGGAGTTGATTTTATTTGATTAAGGTTTGGGGGAATCTAGCCTATATGCGAAAGCAACAATGCAAAGTGCAAGTCTTTCAATGCACAAGAAGTCCTTTCCCTAAGGCAACTAAGATTGGGCAAGGGGTCAACTACATTTTAGAGAGATTCGTTTTACAAAGATTACAATAAAGATACAAAATAATACTAGATACAAGAATAGATACGAAGATAGAAGAACTAACTATCAACAAAGTTACAATTGAAGATACAACGATGAAGTTATAAAATGATACAAGCAAGATAACTAATTTATGAAGAGACTTTATGAAAGGAAAATTAACCACAACACATAAGCCAACTTACCCAAGCAAGAGTGCCTCCAAGGGATGCGCAACTCAAGGGGAAGCCTTCAATGGCATACACAACAACAAGCTCCAACAAAGAAGAAGCCTCCAAAGGATGCACAACTTCAATGAGGGAGTCCAATCACATCAAGAGATTAAACTGAACTCAAAGTTAAAACATGAATAAGACGCCTCCAAGGGCTAAAGCACAACTATCCAACTACTTAGTCCAATCCACAATGCTTAAAAGTAAAATTGCATAAAAGACAAAAGTGTAGTGCTTGCAATGTATACTAAAGCATAACCATGAAGATGTGTCCAAGAGATGCCCAAGGTTGAGTGGATAAATTTTAGGATTATTAAGTTGTTAAGTTACGAGTTGATCCTAGACTAAGTGACAACCCAAGAACTCCCCCCGTTTGTACCAAAAGAGTTGTTGGGTGCCCAATAAGTGAGGCAAACAAGGCCCCACCCTACCTCCACAGGTCAACCCAAGAAATAAAAGTACTACCGGGAAGGACGCCAAGCGCCGTGAGATCGTCCCCGATCTAGCACCTCCCGTTGCTTTCTTAAATTCTTGTTTTGATGGCAAAGTTGGGTTAGTTAGAGGTGACTTATTAAACTAGTTGATTTTAAATCCTAGGAGACTAAGGTAATTTGAGTTAGTTAAAATTAAGTTAGGGTGATTGCAAAGTAGGTTGAGCAAGATGTGCTTGCAAGATGCCAAGTACTTGAATGATAAAGCAATATTAGCAAAGTACGAAATTAACTTGCAAGAAGAAAATAGATGTTTGCCTTAAACCACAATATCACATAAGGTTGCAAGAGATAGAAGTAAAGTACAAAAAGATTTAACTTATTAAGCAATAGTACTTGAACTTAAATGACTTGCAAATGAAAAGGTATTTAGAAAGATAACTTGCAAAATGAAAGTGTGCTTGAATGTAAAATACCCCAAAACAAGAATAGATAACAATTATGAGCAAGATAAGCAAGATAATCACAATGCCTCCATGGGCCTAAACTAGCATATGATTACTTCATTACTTAGATTAAGCCATTATTGAGCATGTAAAATGAAAGCAATCATAAACTAATCTAGCCTTACGATTTTGGGGGTTGGCAAAGCCAAACACACTCCAAGGTGTAGACAAACAAAAGAAGGAAAATAATTGAAAATAAAACTAAACTAAAGCAAATCTCAAACAATGACACAAGGTGGAAACAAACCTTCCTTTATTGTGCCAAAGTGGGTTGAAATAAAATTAAACTAATTGCAGAAAATTAAATTGCAAAAAATAAAGCCTTACGATTTAGGATGGTTGGCAAAGCCAAACACTTTTCTAGGTGTAGGCAAATGAATAAAAATGCAGAAAATTATTTTTAAGAGAAGTGCAAGCCCTTGGTTACTCTTTGGGGGCTTGCTTACAATGAGAAGAATAGAAGGAAGTGTTGGGAAAATATGCACCCCAACTTGGGAGGTTTTTGTTGACGTTTTGGGCCCTCAAATGGGCTGTTTCTCCACGTTTTCTATAAAAAACCCTGCAAAAACCAGCAAGTAAAACTTGCTGGAAAAACTGCAGAAAAGACTGAAAACCTGCAAAAAAATTTCTGTTAATATGAACTAGAAATTTTAAATAAAAGATAGCAGTATTTATATTTGATTTTGGTCTACTTCAGAATACCAATCCACCCAAATACTCAGAAATAAGATCAGAATAACAGAACATAAAATATCAGAGGAATAAGAGTGGGTGAAATAGACAACTTCCAAATTTGAAGTTATTATTTCTCAACCCTTGGCAACCTGCAAGAATGTGAGACTAAGATACAAGACAAGCAAAGAGGGTGAGTAGATCCAATAATATTAACAAAAAACTTTGCTAAGACTATGAAGCTACTACACATAAGATTTACGACAATACTACAATAGATCTATCTAAGCAAACTACTTTTCTTGGACACCCTACACTAAATCTATGTAATGTCCCCCACCTCTTGATGAAGAGGGTTGGAGAGACTCAGTGGTCTAGTCATCCCCACTAGACTATAGTCTTATGCACTATGGGGAGAAGTCAGCTAAACTCAACATTATAATATTAAGTTGACTTGTGTTATCACCATAACAATTGTTGATGGGATCCAAGTCTCGGGATTTAGCGAGGGGCTAAACCGGTGTAGAGGCGCTATAGTTTGGAGGACAGGGACACACCTAGCGGAAAAGGGATAAATATAGCGGAGGCACGGGGTTGATTGGACACGGCGGATCGCGGATCTCCGACACCACAGATCAATGGTTAGCAACCATATTGGGCGGAGAACTAACATGAGGTTTAATCATTTGAAAGCGGGCCGATGAAAATACCGTAGTTTCACCTATAGACCACGTGGCGCCACCTGATGCATATCGGGGCGAAAAGCGGTCTACCCTAAACCGTTTTGCCTCGTCTCCAATATCTGGAGG
>ML805822.1:104393-121163 GCA_009831015.1 Picea engelmannii | reverse complement strand
GAGGTCATCTTTGACGAAAGGAGATTCCAAGATTTGATTTTAGCTACATCCGCGAGGCCTATAGTGATTCATACTCAGAACCAACAACCACTTCGACCCCTCACAGCAGCCATGGCAGCTATATTTGCTCCTCTCGTGCTACCTGCACAACTACATGATTTACCCCGGGAGTACAATTTAAGGATTAAACTGTATGATGCTGAGGGTAGTGTGTCAGCCCCAAAAAATCTAGACTAGTTCAATGATTGTATAGATTTGGAAGAAATAGATTTTGAAGATGCAAAAATGAGGCTATTTGCACAAAGCCTTGCAGGAGAAGTGAGGAAGTGGTTCAGAGTTCTTCCAGCAGCTAGTATCATAAATTTTGAGGCCTTTGAAACCAACTTTCTTACAAAATGGGACGACAAGAAAAATCCTCTCCAGTTGTTGACTTAGTATATAACAACATGAAGAGATCACCTAACGAAACAGTGCAAGAGTTTTCAACCAGATTCGTAAAGGTATATAATTTGATTCCTGCTGAGGTAAACCCCCCCTAAAGCTGCTCAACTCAGATATGCTGATTCCTTTGAAAGTGATTTGGCTTTGTTATTAAGAGAACGAAGATCTGCTTCTTTAGATGATATGATGACTGATGCCATAGAGGTCGAAGTGAATCTAATGGCTTCAGGAAAGATAAAAGCTAACTCTGGCAGGGACATGAACAAAGCTCAAGATAAGGCACAACCTTCAACCTGACAAACATCAGAAGAAAGGTTCGAAACGATGATGAGAACCATGGAGAGAATGATGGAGAGAATGGCCTTAGATAATAGGCCTAATCCCAAAGAACAGGCTGATGGTCCACCTAGAAATCCGAGGAGACCAACAATCCCACAAATTAGACAAAGAGAACAAAGAAATCAGGGGAATAAGGGGAATCAGGGAGATCAGAGAAATTAGGGGAATCAGGGAAATTAGGTGAATCAAGGAAATCAAGGAAATCAGGGGGATCAACAAATAAGACCTCCTTTTCAAAATAATTATGTAAATGAGAATTATGATGGATATTTTGAAGACAACATGAACTGCTGTGATGATAAAGAAACATAGGTGTTTTTGACTAAAGAAGAACATGACCAATTCATGGATGCAAACAAGATCTTCATGCAAGATGAGGAGGAAAGGTTATCGGTAGAAAGGGAAGATTACCAAGCAGGATTGCAGGATGCCATCATGCAATTCCAAAGACAATACAATCTTCAAAATCAGAGAGTGCCTAAAAACGCCCCCAAGGGAAACCCTCCAAAAGGAAATCCTTCAAAAGGAAACCCCACCAAAGAAGCTCAGAGTAACATACCCTCTTCAAGTCAGCCCAAAAAGGATTCTGCTGCGAAGGATGATGCTGCAAAGGGGTAGAGAAAACCTCATCCTCCTTTAATTTTGAAAGTGAGATGGCCAAGATTAAAATTTTTGTACCATTCAATGAATTGATCAAGAACAATGAATATAGAAATCAAATCATCAAGATGCTTAAGATGGAACAAACTTCTGATACCCTGAACATACAAGATGATCACCCTGCCGTATTATTTGGACCGCGAGTAGAAGAAAATAGTGACAATGAAGAAGTCCCCCCTTTCTATGTCAGCCTGAAAATCCATGACATGACCCTGCACGATGCCATGTTGGATTTGGGAGCATCTCATAACTTAATGCCCAAAGTGGTCATGGACCAACTAGGCCTTGACATCACAAGGCCTTACAAAGACCTGTTCTCTTTTGATTCCAGGAAGGTGAAGTGCCTGGCTCTTATCAAAGATCTGGTGGTATCTTTAGCACAAATCCCAACAAAGAACATGGTAATGGATGTGGTGGTTGCTGATATTCCTGCCAAGTTTGGCATGCTGTTATCCAGGTCATGGGCTGCAAAATTAAAGGGAACTCTCCAGATGGACATGCCATACGCCACCATCCCTGTCTTTGGTCAAGACAAAAGGTTGTACAGAGAGGTTTTGCTTAAATACATGGTTAGCAACAAGTCATAGCTTAGTAATCATCCCATCTACTTTGTGGAAACTGAGTTGGGATCTTCCATTTTCTTCAATGACCTATGTTTTGAAGAGAAAGAGCCAAAAATTGATATGGCTGACAAAGAGAGATCTGATCAATAGATTGAGAAGTTTTCAACGCAACAGGATAACGCAGAAGATCAGACATGAAATATGAGTTTCGATGGAGCTGCCTGCAGAGAAGGAGCAGGGGCTAGTGTATGGATCAATCACCCCAAAGGAGATTCGAAATTGTGTTCCTACAAACTTGTTTTTGAGTGCACGAATAACATGGCCGAATATGAAGCATTAATATTGGGGTTGAAGATTTTGAAGGAATTGGGTGCCAAAAGAATAGCTGTACATGGGGACTCTGAGCTAATTATCAATCAAATCAAAGGCATATACCAAGCAAAGCATCCCAGACTGAGGCCATATAGGAACCTAGTGCTAGATCTCCTTGAGAAATTTCCAGAATATAATCTTTCAGCAATTCCAAGAGAGCAGAATTAGATTGCTGATGCCTTGGCTACTTCAGCAACAGTTTTCAATGTTCCAATCTTCCCTAACATAAAATATGAGGTTGAGGTCAAGTACAGGCCAACAGTACCAGATAATATTAAGTACTGGTGGGTTTTTGAAGATGACAAAGAAATAGAAAGCTTCCTCTAGATGGAGAATGAATTTGAGAATCTGAACATTGATGAAGAATACTGTGATGAAGAGGTAGATGCAACTGCTTTCACAAAGGATGGGTACTTCGACAACCAGATTGCAGGCAAAGACATAGTCCAACTAAAAAGCAACATCATTCCGAAGGGTCTGGTCCCATTGGAGAAACTCTTTGATAATAATGATGTGGCCAGAAGTCCAAAAATCACAGTAAATGAAGGGGATGTAGAGGATTGCAATATTTGGACTCAGGAGGATCCCAAAATCATTAAGCTGTCCAGAACACTCAGCCCTGAAGTCAAGGAGAAATATATCAAGTTAATGAAAGAGTTCCCTGATGTTTTTGCCTGGAGCTATGATGATTTGAAATTTTATGACACCAGTATAATCCAACATGTGATCCCAATCAAAGAAGATCACAAACCTTTCAAACAAAAATTAAGAAGGATAAACCCTTTGTCGCTACCCTTGATTGAGAAAGAGGTAAAGAAGCTATTTGAAGCCAAGATCATAGTATCCCTGAGGTTTTCTAAATGGGTAGCAAATCTGGTGCCAGTTAGAAAAAAAAGTGGAGAAATCAGGTTGTGTGTGCATTTTAGAAATCTGAATAGAGTATCTCTAAAGGACAACTACCCGCTGCCTAAGATGGACCACATTTTGTAGAAAGTGGTGGGCTCTCAGAAAATGTCGATGTTGGATGGCTTCTCTGGATACAATCTGATTATGGTGCACCTTGATGATTAGGAAAAGACATCGTTCACAACTCCATGGGGAACAATCATGTATGCCAAGATGCCTTTTGGGCTCATGAATGCAGGGGCAACATTTCAAAGAGCTATGGACATAGCTTTTGCTGATGAAAAGGACAAATTCATTGTTATCTACCTAGATTATATCACTGTGTATTCTATTTCAGATGAAGAACACTTCAAGCATCTAAGAAGGGCATTTCAGAAATGCAGAAAGTTAGGAATCTCATTAAACCCTAAGAAGTCAAATTTCGCTATGGAAGAAGGAAAGTTGTTGGGTCACATTATTTCAAAGGAGGGAATAAAGGTAGATCCCAACAGAGTTGAGGGAATCCTAAAAATTGGTATACCCAGAAGCAAAAAGGAGGTACAATCTTTCCTGGGAAAAGTAAATTTTTTGAGAAGGTTTATCCCCAACTTGGCTGAAATCATAAAGTATATTACCAACATGCTCAAGAAAGGAAATGAAATAAAGTGGACCCCTGAGGCCAGAAAATCCTTTGAAGACATCAAAGTGGCATTGACCAAGCCTCCAGTACTGGCCAACCCTAATTTTGAAAAGGACTTCATATTGTTCTCTTTTGCCTCAGAGCACACAATTGCTGGTGTTTTACTACAGAAAGATGAGCAAAATTTTGAGAAGCCCATAGCATATTACAACAAGACATTGAGAGATGCCCCTTTGAAATATGATATCATGGAGAAGCAAGCATATGCACTAGTCAAAGCCTTGAAAGAATTCAGAGTTTACATCTTACATTCCCATACTACTGCTTATGTGCCCAGTAGCTCTGTGAAAGACATCTTAACCCAACCTGATCCTAAAGAAAAGAAGGGTAAATGGATAACAATGCTGTTAGAATATGACCTTGAGATCAAACCCACCAAGTTGATCAAGGGACAGGGGCTTGCGAAGCTGATGGAACAGACCCACTGTGAGCTTTTAGGAATAAATTTCATGGCTGATTTGTCAACAAGTGCAGAAGAAGAGAAAACTCCTTAGGTATCCTAGAAGTTTCTTGACTCCCCATGGTATACAAACATCATTTATGCATTGAGAAATCTGCAGGCTCCTCCTGAATTGAGTAAAACAAAAGCTAGATTCTTGAAGCTGAAAGTAACAAAGTTTTGTATAGTAAATTAGTCTCTATATTGGAAAGATGCAGGGGGATTTTGTTGAGCTGTTTGTTGGAAGAAGAAGCTGAGAAGACCATCAAAGAATTTCAGAAGGGTGACTGTGGAGGGCACCATTATTGGAAAACCACTGTGCACAAGATTTTGAGGGTTGGGTTTTATTGGCCTAGCATTTTTTCTGATGTCTATAAGAGGTTTCAAGATGTCATGAATGTTAAATTTTTGATGGGAAAAGAAAATTGCAGCCTCTGCCTTTGAAACACATCTCTGTTGAGGCACCTTTCAGACAGTGGGGCCTTGATTTTATAGGGGAAATACATCCACAATCTTCAACACAACACAAGTGGATTGTAACAACAACATATTACTTCACTAAGTGGATTGAGGCAGTTCCCACTAGGCAGGCAACAGATGTTGTGATCATCCAGTTTTTAGAAGACAATATTTTGTCCAGGTTCGGATGCCCAGTCAAGATCGTAACAGATAATGCAACAACTTTCAAGTCCAAGAAAATAGAGAAATTTTGTAGTGATTATAATATCACCTTGGGCCATTCTACATCTAATTACCCTCAGGGAAATGGGTTCGCTGAGTCTTCAAATAAAAGCTTAGTCAAAATTATCAAGAAACTGTTGCAAGATAACAAAAAGGCTTGGCATAAAAAGCTCATCCATGCACTATGGGCTGACAGAATTACCCCAAAAAGATCTATCGCCACTTCACCTTTTCAGATTGTTTATGGCATAGAGGCTATTTTTCCGACTACATTGGGATTGCCAGTAATGAGGTTGTTATAGGAAGAGGATGCAAAAACATATGCCACTCGAAGAAGAAAGGATGAACTAATTAGCGTCCAACAAACCATGGACGGCCTTCAACAATGCTCAACTGCACCAAGACAAGATAAAAAAGGATTTTGACAGGCATACCAAAGTGGATGATTTCAAACTAGGAGACTTGGTACTAAGTTGGGATGCCAGAAATGAAGATAAGGGAAAGCATGGGAAGTTTGACCATCTATGGTTGGGACCGTTCAAGAGTGCAGCATACCATGGAAGTAATGCCTACCTGCTACAAGAGAGTAATGGAGACATTGTTGGAGGAGGGCCTATGAATGGCAGGTTCCTCAAAAGTTATATCGTTTAAACGATCATCACCCCTTTCATTCATTGTACATAATCATTTTCGTTTGTTTCTTTTTGCATGAAGGAATTGAAATAAAATTGTCATAGTCGAAGCCTGAGGTGAAGGCCATGAGCTATGTTGGGTCGATTTTGAGTTTTTGAATAAAGATTGGTAGATTCAGATCGCAAGAATAAATTACAGCCCAATGAGTAGGCACTCGGTCTAGCATTGTTTGCTACCTCGCAGGGAGGATAACATCCTTAGTTGGACCCTATGTTATCACCATAACAATTGTTGATGGGATCCAAGTCTTGGGATTTAGCGAGGGGCTAAACCGGTGTAGAGGCACGAAAGTTTGGAGGACAGGGACACACCTAGCGGAAAAGGGCTAAATATAGCGGAGGTGTGGAGTTGATGGGACATGACGGATCGTGGATCTCCGGCACCACAGATCAACGGTTAGCAACCATATCGGGTGGAGAAGTAGCATGAGGTTTAATCATTTGAAAGCGGGTTGATGAAAATACCGTGGTTTCACCTCAAGACCATGTGGCACCACCTGATGCATATCGGGGTGAAAAGCGATCTACCCCAAACCGTTTTGCCTCTTCCTTGATATCGGGAGGCGTATATAAGGAGGGTGACCTTCGTCATTATTGTATGATTTTTCAAATCGTTTGAACAGTAAAAGTGGCGCGACCGCTCCAGTTGAAACTAAGCTCGATAGTGCACCAAATTCGAGTGTCTTTCGGTCATTCACATGTATTTTTTCATCACTATCATGGATCCGGTCTTTTTGTCTGTAACAGAGCAAGATCCCCTGCCTAGCGAAGAAGCCCTAATCGATAGGGACTCTGATGTGTTTGACACTGTAATAACTGTCTCACCCGTCTCTATGTCCAGAGCCAATCTATCAGATCATGTAGGGAGACAATTACCTTTTCTCGAAACGGTCCAAGCCTCCATAGTCCCTTACGTCGTCGAGGTCGCATTTCCTTTCCCAGAATTCGTGGGCTAGTTCGCTGAACAACACTCACAGGAAGAGGGGGTCGTTTTAAATAGGTTAGGGTCAGAAGTCCTGTGTAGAATAGATTGCTTGTCCGTTCGATGCGCCCTCGACATACCAGAGTCCCCTTCCACAACGTTTGAACCCTTCGAGGAAGAAAAGCTAGTCACAGTTTACAAGGAATGTCCTCCCGAGGTCAAAAACCTATTTTTGCAGACAATTGTCAACCTCGAGCAGTATTTTGAGAGTCTGTCCCTGCCAATGAATGTAAACGTTATGGTTATTGAGATCCAGTGGGCCTGTTCCATACTCAATCAGATTTTAGGTCTGGATAACGACAAATATGTAGTTGAGGTCATGCTAGGTTTTCTGTTAACCTTTTTCCAGTCAGAGTCCAATCAGTCAGTCTGTATCAATTTTGATAAATTCATAGCTGATAATGTACACAAACAACTAGTGAACTTCCAATCACTCAGGCACTTAAGGTATTACACGTACCTGTTGAAAATGTTCCTGGAAACAAACAAGAGAGAGTTCCCTGAAGCAGCATTCATCTCCATGGAATGCAAAAGAATCACATTGCTCATTTTCATAAACAAGATCATGTCCAGAGTTTACAGTTTGATCTTCAACACCAGCCTGCCAAGAGTTCTGGAGGACATGAAAAGATACTTACAGCCAAACTCAGAAAACAAAGTAGGAGATTGGGTGCTGTTCATACACTCTACAGTAATTTGGGTATATGGGTGCCAAGAGGCACCTTATCTTCTCCCTATATTTTTGACACCCAGAATTTTTGCCCTGGAATTCATCAGGCTAAGAATCATCGCAGAGACATAGCATTTCCTGAAAATGCACAAGGCGTCCAACCTGGAATTTCCTTTCATCATAGGACCATTTGTTGTGAAGACTAGATCTTGTTTACCTCAAATCTAGGCCAAGCTTAAGGAGTTTGATTTTGCACAGCTACAAGGGAGAAAATATGATCCACATCAGGTCATATCTATCAGAAGATTGATGAGCAAACAAGGCCTTTATGAACATGAGTATGTGGAAGGTTTTGACAAATTGGCTAATTTGAAAACCTGTGCTGATATGGAAGCCACCTTGCAGCTTGCTTAGGCACATCAAGTGGGGCCAACCCTACAACAGATTCAGACACAACAGACCCCTCAGAAGTTGACATTCCAAGTTCCCAAAGTAACTGTCTATACCAAGAGGAGAAGTTCGGAGGCCCTAGGCACTAGTAGTCAACAAAATGCTCCCAAGAAGATAAAGATCAAACAATCTCCACAGATAGAAGATTTGGAGGAAGAAGAGCCTAAGGAGCAAGTAAATATGGATATGATGGAGAGTGGCACCAACAAGGAAGAAGCTGGTAAAAGAAGCATGCCCCAAGGTGAAAGCAGCTCAAGAGTTTTCAGCAACAAGAAGCACATTTTTGATAAAGCATTTGGAGCAGTCTACCAATCTAAAGAAGATTTAGCAAAACAATATGTTGTGAAAGGAAGCTTGGCAATGAGTGAAATAAGGGAGTTGATACCTGAGGTGGAACAGATTTCTCAACATAAGTCTTCTCTGTTCTCAGTCAGAGATATAGAGAAGAAGACACTCAACATAGCGATTGTAGATGATGATAAAGTGTCTGAGATCAAGCTGCATTATGAAAACATTAGTGCCCTAGACAAGGTGAAATTCCACAGAAACACTAGTGACATGTTGTATTCAGATTACCTGGGTCCGAGCTTAAGGGTTTCAAGGTTGACAACTCATGTACTTAAGCTGGAGGGACAGTTGAGACAAGAGAAAGCATCCAACAGAGCTTGGCAGACTCAAGTCAAGAGATTAGAATCTGACGGCCCTCAAGGAGTAAAAGCTTCCGTAGAAGAGAAAGACAAGATGATTCAAAGAATGAAGAAACGACTAAAGATGTCTGCCACAGAGCATCCACAAACAACATAATTAGTTGCCCTAGAACAAGAGAAAGAGACATTTCGACAAGAAGCATTGAATTACAAGACCAAAGTGTTGCAGCTAGAGAAGGAAAGGATGAATTGGTCACAAGGACAGAGATGAGCATCAGACATGGCTGTTGTTACACCTTCTACTGTAGAAACTGAGCAAAGCACTGATGGATTGGTTCAAGCTATGTCCCAAGTTAGCCTGAAAGTAGAAGAAATCAAGAGCCTTAAGGGATACCTAAAAAAGCTGCAACAAGAAATGAAAATAAAGGATGAGAAGATGGCCCTGTTCCAGAAAGAGAATCAAGCTTTACAGGAAAGGGTGGACAAGTTAAAGACAACATTGAAAGGCAAAAGACTTTTGCAGGGGGCCAAACAGGTCATCTGGGACTCTATTGCTGTTGAAGTTGCTAAGCAAGGGTATACCTGAATTTCATCGATGACAAAGATAGCATGGCCGTCACAGCCAGAAGCAGATGCACTGTTGTGGGTGAGACACTGGCAAAGAAACCTTCAAAGTGGGCCCAAAATGCTATAAATCTGCTAAATTCCATTCCCACTGCTGAACTTCAGATCATCGGGGTCAAAGACAGGACCATGTTGATCATTTGGGCCAGGAGGGTCATTGCCAAGCATAATCTACGTAAATCTGTCTAGACAAAGGCCATGCAGATGGAGCAGAGCATACAAGAATTCAAAGATCTATTTGAAGAGCTGTTCGTCAAAGGCCTCCCACCATTTTGGTATGGCAAAGGGAAATTATATGATCAAGAGCAATACAACTCTCTCTTCGCCCATGCAGAATGGATCATTCCAAGTTTGAAGGTCTGGAGGAAAACTTGAAAGGACCAAATCTGGTTGAATATTTGACCACAGACTTTGAAATCTTAAATCAATTCAAGACAATAAAGATTGGGTTGCCAACTATGACTTATGCCACTTGCATCAACCTGGAGATCCCGATAAAGGAAATGATGGATTACGAGATCCCTTTTGTCTTACAGTGGAAAGAGATTGTGCGGCTAGGCAAGACAAAATGCAATTTTCCGGGGACCAACAAATAGCCTCCTAGTGTCACCAGATCAACGAGTTTGACAAAAGACCGAAGCAAGACCGATGGCGAAGACAAAAGCCGAACAGTCAGAAAAATCATCCGTTAGTTTATGAAACGTTTTTGTTTAATCATTGTAAATCGGTTCACATACCGAGACTGTCAGTTGAAATTATTGTAGTCGGTTTTAGAAGATGAAACGTTTCAGTTCAACCATTGTAATCGAATTGTATAAATGCTAGAATTTCCGAATGAATTAATGTTTGTAGAAGTGCAAGGGCACCTTTTTGGTTGTTTCTGAACTCAAAAGTAATTTTCTGGAGATGAATTGAATACATATGCAGAAGCTTTTGAAGTCTCTATGAAAAGATTCTAGTGGTGGTGATATGAGTTTTGTCTCCTTTCATTGTATGTATTTCCTGTGTTCTTTAATTCCATTTACATTTTCTTCTGTTTAAATTGGAGAGTCAAAGGCCCAGAATTCATCTTGTGATGCTCTCGGCTTAAGCAATTTAAACTGTGTAATTTTCTTCCTATCTAATTCAAAATTCATTTCAGTAATGCTCTGATGTAGTTATTTGTTTTCTCCTTTCTCTTACACTCTGATTAAATTCAATTTATAACTCAGATTCATCGCCTCATTTAGCCTTTTTCCTCTGGAGTTTTCTACCGGCCAGTCATTGTTTTCGTTCACTTTCAGAATTTCGACTCCATAGCCTTGAGTGTCCTTCCCCTTCCTAGCCAACAAATTTATAAAAAAACCCCAAAACAAACAAATCTAGCCACCGATAGCCAAAGAAATATCAAGTGACACGAGAGAGCCCTCTCTGAGTTGAGCAGGCTAGTGCCCAGCTCTAAAGTAGGTTGAAACAGTTACCTCTGTCGTTTGTCTTTTAGCTGGACAAAATTTACAGGGTGCTAACAACTTGGAAAAGGAAAAGTAACTCAATGAAAGAATAAAACACGTGAGGGTGAGTTAGGAGTTAACTAACTCAACAGTGAAACAAATTGGAGGTATAAAGGTAAGGCAAGGGTGCACCTCTCACTTACTTTGGATTATTATTGCATTTTGCTTTGGGTTCTAGAGCACAACAGTTTTTAGGGTTTTGAGAATACAAACCCTAGAGGACAACTCGATGGTGAAGGATCCCACCTCTCTTGTTCCACGCTTGGTCTCGGGGATGCAATACTCCACCCACACCATTCTACAACAACTACAGGTATTATCTTCCATCCAGGGCAACAACAGGGCATAACTTGGAGGGTTTCCAGCAAAGGGGGCGCATCATTGATTGAAGGTAGTTCGATCCAAGAGTTTGAGAATGCTTTGGCTATTTGGACACTTGGGTTTTCTCTGCAGGATCTTGATCATCGTTTCTAGTACATTTTGAGAGAGTTATACTTGCCATTTGATTTCCTGGAGCATTGACAAGATTTGGAGAGAAGGAGGGTGCTATTCGAAAGTAGATCTACTTAGTTTGGAGGGGTAAAACTTCATATCTCAACCTGACACTTCATCAAGGCGTTCACCTTGCCTCGATCTATCATTCTGGAGGGTATCAGAGTGTTTGGAGGTCTCCTCCAACAAGACCGAATTATTGGGTTTTGGCAGTCTTTAGGAGGGCGCAATTTAGTTTGAGGGTTCAACATTTGGAGGAGTAGATCTTGGTATTTCGGCTTGAGACTTCAGGAGGGGGTTCACCTTGCCCCGATCTACCATTCCATAGAGTTTTGTGGCATTTGAAGGCTTCCAGCAGCAGGGCCGAAATATTGGACCTTCATAGCTATCTAGGAGGACGTATCTTCAACTAGGGGGGTTTGGACTTGACCCTGGTTTATCTTGTAATTGGTCTTCAGCTTGTATTCCGCCTTTGGAGGCTTATATCTTCTTATCTTGAGCATTTTGTAGTAGCTCATATTCCAGCTAGAGGATCTATCTGATGTTATTTCAGATCTGCAATCCTATTGTATCAGGTTCTCTCATATTATCTAAATAAAGGTCAGATCTATGTTGTTTGATTCCATATCTGGTGTTTCTTGCTATATCTTGTATTTCCATATGTTGCATCTTCAAATCTATGTTCACATGCTTTATAACTGAATATACAAACCCTAAAATGCAACTCCAAGAATAAACCTGCAAACAAACATACAAACAATAGTTAACAGTGAGCAGTTAGTGTTCCCAGCGAAAAAATTGGTTTAGGAACATTACAGTGGTATCAGAGCATTGATCCTTCCATCCAGTGAGGGTTAGCGCATGCAGAAGTTCAGTGGCATTTATATGGGCAGAAGAAGGAAATAGACAGGTGAGACAGAGGCCGAAATGGAAGGATCATGTGAGGACAGTGAGCCACAAATTCTATCAGGGATCACTAGGGACTTAATCGCTCCATAGATGTGTCATAGGGCAACCTTGTGCATCACCTACATGAAAACCAGGAGGCAGTACGTAGGGTACAGGTAGAGATGACAGAGACTTTGAAAAAGGTAAGTGAAAGCCAAGAGAGGATATCACAACTTCTGATGTAGATGAATCATGGGGGAAAGGTCCCAGAAACTTATGCCAACAGAGAGGCTAGTGGGTCTCATGGAGGGAATAGACATCAGCAGGAGCATATTCCCTATTATCACACCGAGGGACAGAGCCATGGAGGAGGTGCACCACAGGGACAAACATACAGCTGAACCACCCTTAGGCCCTATCTACCTTTATTCTTGGATGAATAGACACAACCAAACTACCAAGACGAGATTGAGGACAATTTCGATTAGTATGTCAGAGAATATAACTCATTGAGCGTAGGAGTCCAGAGGCAAATCACACTGGATCAGTATTGTGGGTTTAAACTCAGAGGTAAAACCAAACCGTACCACAGGAACACCTATGAGTTAGAGCGCAGTGCTGGTAAAATGGAAATCCCCTATTTTGATCTATCTTCCAAGGTGATTGCACATGCTTGGGTGCAAAAACTTGACACTTACCTACAACTTAATCCAATGAGAGATATGGATGCCATCAAGTTTGCCACCATGTACTTGGAAGGCAAAGCTCACGGCTGATGGTACCATGGGTTAACTACCCTAGGCCACAACTAGATCATGGCTTACACGGAGTTTACACAGAGGCTTATTGACAGGTTTGACTAGGGGGATCCAGAGCTACATTTCAGGGAACTCACCCAACTCAGGCAGACAGGATCACCAAAGGTGTATATTGAGGAGTTTCAGAGGATAGCAGTCATGGTGCAGGATGTGTCTCAGTCAAGATTCATGATGCTTTTCACAGAGGGATTGATGGAACCCTTAAGGGGTTGGGTAAAGGCTTTCAAGCCTACCAACTTACAGGATTCTATATGGAGGACGAGAGATCTAGGCTCAGCAACAAAATCTAAATTTATCCCTAGACCACCTCTAAATATAGGAGGAAGAGACCAAAGACCTCCCATGAACCAAGGGGGAAGAGACCAAAGGGGGATTGACAGAGGAAGGGGTAGAATGTATGAGAACACTAGAAGAGAACCGAGGAAGAAGCAATTGTGCTATACGTGCAAAGAACCTTGGGATCCATCCCACAAATGTATGGGCAGAGGCAAGGCACATTACATTGAGGTAACCTCCGATAATGAGGAGGATGAAGATTCCGGCCACCTACAAAACATAGAAGTAGACACCACCGAAAATACATAAGAGGAAGATGCAAGTCACGACATTGCAACATATGAGAAGGCAACATTGGCATCCATCAGTGGGGTGCCCAAATACAACACTTTCAGGATGAGAGGGGTGTTGCATGGGCAAAAAGTTTCAGTTCTGATTGATGGGGGTGCTTCTCACAACTTCATTGACTCATCCCTACTACAAAGAAGACACATATCCACTGTTGAATTTGAAGGATTCGGGGTGGAAGTAGCAGGAGGGTGCACTATGCCCTGTGACAAGTATATTCCGGGAATGAAGCTTACATTGGGTAGACATGATTTAGCACAAGACTTCTATGTGATGGACCTTCCAGACACCAATATCATCCTTGGGGTTCAATGACTTAGTACATTGGGGCCAATCACTACCAACTACAAGACCATGGAGATGTCCTTCACCGAGGAAAGTGGGAAAAAGGTAGTTCTCAGTGTCATGTCAGGAAACACACCGAGGGTGGTTACAACAAAGCACATGGAGGCCATTTTCAGAAGAGAAGACATTGCATATGCTGCTGAATGTAGTCAGTACGTGTGGATAAGAAGGGGGAGACTGATTATTCACCAGAGATTCAGAGGATCATCAACAAGCACAGCGAAGTTTTTGGGCCCATTCCACCAAGAGCACCACCAGATAGGGGGTTTGAGCATATCATAGAGTTGGAAGAGGGAGTGAAACCTGTCATCACCACTCCCTATAGACACCCAAAGAAATACAAAGATGAAATAGAGAAGGCAATCGAAGAACTACTAGACATGGGCCACATTAGACCAAGTTCCAGTCCTTTTGCATCTTCAGTGGTACTAGTGAAAAAGAAGGATGGGACCATGCACATGTGCATTGATTACAGGGCATTGAACAAGAAGACAATTAAGAACAGGTATCCCATTCCGAGGATTGATGAGCTATTGGATGAGCTTCATGAGGCGGTTTACTTCACCAAGATTGACTTACGCTCTGGCTATCATCAGATCAAGATGAGGGAGCAGGATGCCCCCAAAACTGCTTTCAGATGTCACTATGGTCACTATGAGTTCTTAGTGATGCCATTTGGATTGACCAATGCACCAACCAAATTTCAATCTTGCATGAACCATGTCTTCAACAAGCAATTAAGGAAGTACCTCTTAGTATTCTTTGATGATTTGTTGATCTATAGGAGGACTTGTGAGGAGCATATTCAACATGTAGAACAGATTTTGGCCATTATGGAAGGGCAATCCTTGTATGCAAAGGAATCCAAATGTGAATTTGGAATGACGAAGGTCCTCTATTTGGGACACATCATTGGGGTAAAGGGGGTTACAGGTAAACCAAGAGAAGATCCAGGCTATACTTGACTGGTCCACACCTAAGACCCTCACATAATTGAAAGGGTTTCTTGGCATTTGTTGCTACTACAGGACGTTCGTCAAGGGTTTCTCATAGCTTTGTGCACCCTTAACCAATTTGACCAAGAAAGGGGCATTCAAATGGAGTTCAGAGGCATAGTTGACTTTTGACAAAATGAAAAAGGTAATGAGTACGTTCCCATTCTTAGCTCTACCAGATTTTGCACAACCTTTCACAGTGGAGTGTGATGCCTCTGGGGAGGGCATTGGAGTAGTGCTTATGCAGAACAGGCACCCTCTTGTCTATGAGAGCCGAAAACTGAGGGGTCCTGAGCTTATTTATACCATCTATGACAAAGAGATGTTGGTCATCATGAACGCATTGGCTAAGTTCAGGCAATACTTGGTAGGAGCAAAATTTGTGGTGAGGACAGATCACAACAGTCTTAAGTACTTCTTGGATCAGAAGGACTTAAATGAGAGGCAACAAAAGTGGGTGAGCAAGATACAGGCTTATGATTTTGACATTGAGTTCGTCAAGGGGAAGAATAATGTAGTGGCAGATGCATTGTCAAGAAGGCCATCAGTTTATGCTATGACCGATATCTCAGTTGACTGGAAGGCTCACCTCTTAGTGGAATACTCAAAGAACCAATTTGCATGTCAATTAATGGATGGACAGGTACAGGATGACAACTTCAGAATCATGGATGACATCATCTACTACAAGGGTTGAATTTTCTTGGTCCCTGAGTCAGCCTTTAAGGCCAAGGTACTACAAGCGTGCCATGATTCACCTGTGGCAGGACATCAAGGATTTGTCAAAACATACCGACAGGTAAGGGAAAGATTTTCTTGGAAAGGGTTGAAGGAAGATATGATGCGCCACATCAAGGAATGCACTACTTGCCAGGTAAACAAGGATGAGCACACACACCCATCAGGATTATTACAACCTCTACCCATCCCGGAGCACAAATGGGAAAGCATCTCTATGGAATTCATCACCGGATTGCCCAAAACATAGGGTAAAGATTGTATTTTTGTAGTAGTGGACATGTTAACTAATTTTGCACACTTCTTTTCCATTGCCACAGACTTCAGTGCAACACAAGTTGCAGATTTGTTGTTCAGGGAGATTTTTAGACTACATGGTTTACCCAAGACTATTGTGAGTGATAGGGATAGCCGATTCATGATCACTTTTTGGCAGGAATTATTCAGGTTGGTTGGTACGGTCCTGACCCCTAGCACTAGTTACCATCCTCAGACTGATGGTCAAACATAAATAGTCAATAAGTGGGTGGAAGGCTACCTCCAAAATTATTTATCAGGGTAGCAAAAGGCATGGGTTAGGTGGCTACATTTGGGAGAATACTGCTACAACACCACTCATCATATGTCTATTGGTATGACTCCATTCAAAGCCTTGTACATTTATGACCCACTCTCTTTTGTAGAGATTGTCTTTGGTGATAACAGGGCTCCCATGGTTCAGGATTGGATTCAGCAGAGTCAAGACTTACTCAGAGAACTGAAGGATCATCTTCAAAGGGCCCAGAATCAACAAAAGGTCCAGACAGACAGGCACAAAGTAGAGCGTACATTTGAGGTTGGTGATTTGGTTTACTTGAGGCTCCAACCGTACAGACATGCATCCGTCAAAAGAAGTGGAGCAGAAAAGCTCCAATCCCGATTCTTTGGACCCTACAGGATCAACAGGAAGGTAGGGGCCATGGCTTATGAGCTTGATCTTCCATAGGACAGCAAAATACACAACATTTTCCATGCGTCATGCTTGAAGAGAGCCATAGGCCAACACATCACTCCAATTGAGGTACTGCCACCCTTAGATGAAGAAGGGCAATTGACACTGATACCAGCGGAGATACTGGAGGTTCAAGAGAAGAATATAAGGAGGAGGAGCATCAAGGAATACTTAGTCAAATGGAAGGACTTACCTATTGAGGATGCTACTTGGGAGAGTGAACAGGTATTACAGGAGATAGGTA
>ML805822.1:50778-93297 GCA_009831015.1 Picea engelmannii | reverse complement strand
ACAACTTCTAGGGGTGAAAGATAAAGCAAGTAAAAGTCCCCATGGGCAAGAGATGCACAACTACTAGTAAATCATCCATAAGTGCTCAAATAAAATTGCATGTAAAACAACTTAAGTGAAATGCTTGCAAAGTTAAAGAGTTTTAAACCATTAAAAGATTAAGAGATTATACCAAGTTAAGGTGGATTAAGTTTTAGGATTGCTTAAGTTGATTAAGTTAAAGTGTGAATCCTAAAACTATGTGACTTCCATAGAACTCTCCTCGCTTATACCAAAAAGACTGCTGGGTGCTCAAGAAGTGAGACAAACAAGGCCACACCCTAGCTCCACAGGTCAATCTGAGAACAAAAGTACTCCACAAGGGGGACACCTAGTGCCATGAGACCATCCATGATCTAGCACCCCCTGCTTCTTCCTTAGGTGCCTTTTTTGGTGGCAAAGTTGAGACAGTTAAAGGTGCTATAATTAACTAGATAAGTTGAAGCCTTAAGAATGAGATAAGTTAAGTTGTATTAAGTGCTTGCAAGTAAAGTAAATTGCTTAATCTTGAAAGAGATTAAATGATTAAACTTGAAAGCAAAGTAAGTACTTGGAAATAAAAAAAATTGCTTCAAAAAAACAAGTAAGTTACTATGCCTCCACGGTTTAAGCAATGAAATGAAAAGATCTTTTAAGATCTAAAGATGAACCATACATAAGCACTAGAAACAATAAACCACAACTAACACCTAGCTTTACGATATAGGATGGTTGGCTTAGCCAAACTCTTTTCTAGGGGTAGGCAAACAATAAAGAATAAAAAACTTGAAATAAAACTAATCCTAGCCACACAACCTTGTCTTAAGGACAAGTGGGACAAATTAGAAATGAAAAGCAATGCTGAAAATAAATCTAAGTTCCCAGCCTTATGATATAGGATGGTTGCCTTTGCCAAACTCTTTCCTAGGTGTAGGCAAACAATAAAAGTAAAACGCAGAAAATTAAATTTGTTTGAGAAATGCAAGCCCTTGGGACTCCCTTGGGCTTTATTACAATGAGAATTAGAGAGAGAGAGAAGTGGGTATTTGTTACCCCAACTTGGGAGGTGATTGCTTGACTTCAGATGGCCCCAAATGGGTTGTTACTCCCTGTTTTTGGTGAAAACCTGTAGAAAATCAACAAGCTAATGCTTGCTGGAAATGCTACAAAAACACCAAAATTCTTCAAAAAATTTTTGTTAGTGAAAACCAGAAATTTTCAACCTTTATGACAACAAATAATGTGTTGAAAGAGAGCTATTCAAGAGCAGGAAATGTACCCAAAATGTTAGAGGAAATAGATAGATAAGAACATAAATTTTTAAGAGGAAAACAAGTGGGTGAAAAGATAATTTCCAGATCTGAAATTACTCTTTCTAAACCCTTAGTAACTTGCAAATATGAGAGACTAAGCTACAAGATAAGCAAATGGGGTGAGTAGATTCAATGATATTAACAAAATACTTTGTTAAAACTAAGAAACTACTACACATAAGATCTATGACAATACTACAATATATCTATTCAAACAAAATACTTTGCTTGGACACCCTACACTAGATCTATAAGCAAAAATCAACAAAACCAAATACAAGTTACCTCCAATGTAGATCCAAGACACCAAGAAGACTCCCAATGCCAATATTTCCTCCAAATATTTCTTTATTAAAAGGAAAGTTAGGACAAATACTTGCCCAAGCTTGAGAAAAGAAAGAGAGAGCAAGAAGAATGAGAGAGAAGAGTGGGAGAGAAAGGAGAAGAGAAGAGGAATTTGTGTAGAGTAACCTTGCAAGAGAATAGATTATGTTAAAATGAGGGAGGGGAGGCTCTTATTTATACTTGGGAGCCAAGAGTTACCCCTCTTGGATGCTCTCCAAGTGTCAATCTCATAGCATCATTGAGCATCTCAAGAAGGGGGGCACACTTCCTAGGGTTTTAGTCACTTAGGGTTTTGGTAGATGAGTTAGAATGAGTTGTCAAGCATTTGAAAAGTCGAAGGATGAGGTGGAGGGACTAGGAAGGCGCACCAAGGGAGAAGAGGCCCCACAATTTTATTTTTTGATTTTCTAAAGATTCTTCTAGAAGGGGGTGCAACTTCTGTAGGGGGAAGGACGTTTTGCATTAATGGCTAGGTGAGGGGGTGAAGCAAAGGTTAGGAAAGGGTTATGATAGGTTAGGAATATGTTTGGGTAAGTTCTCCCACTCTTTCTCTAATTAATTTTCTAATATTACAAAAAATTGACAATTATGACTTTGTCAATTCCAACAATTAAATTGGTGTCTTGGATTGACTTAGACTCCTCATGTACAAACACCTAGCAAAACTTGTCCAATTGAGCTGAAACTTGGTCCAAGTGTGTAGGGGGTTTCATTCCATTTCTTTTGAGCACAAATACCCTTATCAAAATCCCAAAGATCTAGTTTTTACAAATTTTATGAAAAATTAATTAAAATTACCATTAAATGTGCAATTTTAAAAAAATTAAAAGAAAAAGACCTTAGACTCAACGGAATTCCGCAAGACTCTAGGAGATGTCTAGCATGGTCATTTACAATATTCCTAAACATTAGCTACCATAGGGCTCGATCATTAGAGGGTCTTTCACCACTTTGGAGAATTATTGTGGGAGTGAAAAAACTCGAGGGAAATTAATGAGGCTGGTTAGGCCAAATTAATAACCCGAGGAAAAAAACACTCGATGAAAGGAACTCTTCTACTGATGAAGTCCTAGGCAACCGACCTAAACTATGATCCTTGCAGACCCATTACATTATTATCCCATGTAGGGGAGCGAAAATTATAATTACAAAAATACGTGCTAATGCCAAAAATGTCTTGTAGAACCATAAAGTATTCATACTAGTAGCACCATCAGGTACATCTTCATGGGACATGGAGTTGACCCTCTAGTTGAAATAGGTGGTCAACATTTGGCTCTACATGGGGACATGTGTTTGATCTTCTCTTGGGAAGGGGAGCATACAAGAATCTAGAATCTACAAAACAAAGTGCTCACCAATACCCAACATAAATACATGTTTAAACAAATGAATAAATGAAATTCTATAAACAATAATTACATAATGAAATTACTATTGTACAACAATTACAAAAGGAAACTATGATACAATGAATAATCTAAGTAAGATAATTACATAATGAATGAAATAATACAAAACTGAAATAAAGGAGAAGGGTTAGAGATACATTACAAAGGGTGTTCCTTTGGACACCAAGTTGCCATGTGAAGAAAATTTCAAGGGGGAGCCCTTTCACTAGAATGTTTGAATTTATGTCGTCCCACTGGCTGAGAAGAGTTGCTAGAAGACTGATACACTTTATTTTGATTTCTGCTGCTTTCATGTGAATCCCTGCTTTTAACCTTAGGCCATTTGGGATAATCCTCCTTAAAGATTTTCTGATGATTTTGCATAGGTGCCAAGTGAAAAGTTTCTGAACTTAATTTTTCCTTAAAAGGTTTGGCATACCTGTTCATAGGGATGATATATTTCACATTATTACCATTAACCTTATCACCCTTATGATTTTCCATCAGATTTGCATTAAATATCCTATCCTTGATTTTCCCAATTTTTGAAAAATAAAGAGGATGTGGCCCAAGAATTCCATCTGATTTCCTCTGACATCTAACTGATTTCTCTGATGACAGGTGAGTTGATAACACATTTTCAACTGAAAAATCCAACTTTGATTTTAATTCTGAAGGCGTCAAATCATTATCCATTTTATCCAAATCTTCCTGAAGAAAAATCCCATCAAAAGAATCCATGGTGTACCAAATAGTAAAAATGTTTGGGGGTTCATCTTTAAGTTCCATCTTGGTAGATAGAGAAGTAGACTCTATCTCATAACATCCCATCTCTAGTTCACGATACACAATATTATTTGTGGGATTCCTAGGATCCTCAACATGGTACTTCCTTTCCAACTCCCTGTTTAATCTAAACATTGAACCATTTGTAGTTGGAATGGTGGCATAAGTTAAATCCATTTGCAAATTACCACCCAAATCTGCAGCTGTCTTCCTTGAAAGCAACATACCCCAAGCATCGGGCACATCAATTACAACAATATCCATCTCTATCACGACGTCTGGGAATGCAACCAAGTGTCCTTGTAATCCTTTAATCAAACCATGCACCTTAATTGTCTTGCTATCCATAGCATAAATGTTATGATAAGGTCTAGATATTCTTAAATTCAATTGTTCCATTACTTTCTTAGTCATAACATTTGAGCTAGCCCCTGAATCAAGCATACAGTTGTGAAGAATAAAATCATTCATGAGCAAAGAGAGGAAAAATGGTCTATTCTTTTAGTTTCGTCTATCCATATTCTGCAAGATAACCGGTGCATCCTGATAAGCTACTGCTGGTGGAATGTCAACATTGTTCTGAGAAGGATTTTCTATGGCTCTAAGTAGCTTCTCCCTCTGAGAAGGAATCTTCAATATTTCTGACACAGGTACCAACATCTTAGCATTACTTAACCACCCTCCTAAATCAATATTTAAATCTGAATTGTGTTAACCATTGGTTTAATAGGGGGAGGAGGTGCTCCTAAAACACTTTCTTGAGGCTTATCTTGATTACTATTTCCATTCCTTTGATAAGTAATGCCTCTATATCTAGCTATTTCTGACACTTGTTGTGGAGTAGGCTTATGACCAAACTTTTATGTTACTCTATCCTCCACAACATTATTACAGTTTACCCCCTCACTATGTTCCATCAAATCCATCCATTCATGCATGCCAATATTATATTGATGACCAAACATATTAACTTGTTCATTATCTGCTCTATAAGGCCCCATTTCATCATAAACATGAAGAAAGACTTGGCAAGTTGATTCCTCATGAAATTTTCCACAAGGTCTACAATAAGGAATAACTAGGTGATTAACCAATTTAGTGGATTCGAATGGATTTGCTGGCCTTTGATCTTGAGGAGGGGGTCTCTTGGGCCATTTATTATTTGGCCTATGTTGGGGCCCGTTGACCACCTATTCAACTAGGGTGACCACCTATTCAACTAGGGGGTCAACTCCATGTACCATGAAGTTATGCACCATCAGGTGCTACCAAGTCAGAGATTAACTGGTTCTACAAGGCAGTTTTGGCCTTCAACACATCTTTTTGTAATGGAATTTCTGCTCCCCTGCATGGGATAATAATGTAATGGGTCTGCATGGATCATAGTTAGGTCAGTTACCTTAGGACTTTATCATTAGAGGAGTCCCTTTCGCTGAGTGTTTTTTTTCTTCAGGTTATTAATTTGGCCTAACCAAACTTATTAATTTCCCTTGAGTTTTTCACTCCCACAAATAATTCCTCCAAATTGGTGAAAAATGTTCTAATGGTCTAGCCCTCTGGTAGCTAGTGTCTAGGAATGTTGTAAATGACCATGTAATAAATCTCTTAAAGTTTTGCGGAATTTCGTTGAGTCTAGATAGTTTTTTTTTCTTTAATTTATTTAAATTTCCTAAATTGGGTAATTTTAATTAAATTTTGATAAAAAATGTAAAAACTAGGCACTTGGGCTTTTGATAGGGGTATTTGTGCTCAAAAGAAATGGAATGAGACCCCCTGCACCCTTGGATCAAGTTTCAGCTCAATTGGACAAGTTTTGCTAGGTGTTTGTCCATGAGGAGTTTTGGTCAGTGCAAAACAACAATTTAATTGCTTATATTGACATAGTCAAAATGTCAAATTTTGTAATTTTGAGTTAATTGGTTGAAGAGAGAGCGGGAGATGATGTTTAAACCTTAGACTGGCCTATCCTAACCCGTTTTTCACCCTCATAACCCATTCTTACCTAGCCATCATCACTTTAAGTTGTTCCCCCTAGGGAAGTTGCGCCCCCCTCCTCGAGGAAACCATGCAAAGTCAAAAAATAATTAAAGGTGGGCCCTCTCTCCCCTAGTGCACCTCTCTAGAGCCTCCAACTCACACCCTTGACCAAGTAATCACTTGCCATCTCATGCCATCTCATCAATCCAAAACCCTAACCCTAAAAATGTGCCCCCCTCTTGAGATGATCACTCTTACTCATGTGTTGACACTTGGAAAGCATCCAAGAGGGGTAACTTTGCCTTCCCAAGTATAAATGAAGGCCTCCCCTCCCTCATTTTCACATCTTCTCTCAATGTATTGTTATTATGCTCAAATCTCTCCCATTCTCTCTTTCTCCCATATTGCTCTCTCTTTTCTCAAGCTTGAAGCAAGTATTTGCTCAAACTTGCTCATAATAGAAGAAACTTTGGAGGAAACCACTTGCATTTGGAGTATTCTTGATGTGTGGTTTTGGAGCTTATTGAGGTAACTTGTATTTGTGCATTGTTTGAGTTTTTACTTTCTAGATTAGAGTATGAGATCCAAGCAAAGTTTGTGCATTGTTTGAGTTTTTACTTTCTAGATTAGAGTATGAGATCCAAGCAAAGTACTTTGCTTGGATAGATCTAGAGTAGTATTGCTCTAGATCTTAGTAGTGTAGGTTCCTTTCTTCTTCAAAGTATTTTGTGGATGTTTAGGGATCTACTTACCTCTTGCTTGGTTTTGTAGCTTTGTCTCATTTGCTTGTAGGTTGCTTAGGGGTTAAGGAGGAGCAACTTCAGATTTGGAAGTTGTCCCTCTAACCTAATCTTATTTCCTCTTACAGTTTCGGTTTTGCTTCTCTGTTTTGATTTCTGAGTATATGGGTAGATTTATATGCTGAAGTAGATCAAAATTGACTACAAATACTGCCATATTTTTGTTTTATCTTAACAATTTTTTTTTGCAGGGATTTCAGTCATTTTTCTGTAGTTTTCCCGCAAGTTTTACTTGCTGGTTTTTGCAGGTCTGTGACAGAAAAAGAGGAGGAACAACCCTCTTGGGGCCTTAAAACATCAACTACAACCTCCTAAGTTGGGGTGTCTACTCCCCCAACACTTCTCTCTTCTATCTTCATTGTAAGCAAGCCCCCAAAGAGTAACCAAGGGCTTGCACTTCTCCTAAAATTAATTTTCTGCAAGTGTGCTTTTGTTTCTTGCCTACACCTAGGAAAGTGATTGGCTTTGCCAACCATCCTAAATCATGAGGCTCTTTGCTGCAAGTTATTTTCTGCTATTAGTTTGGTTTCTTTTCAACCCACTTTGGCACAACAAAGGAAGGCTTGCCTCCACCTTGTGCCATTGTTTGAGGTTTGCTTAACTTAGTTTGATTTACAAACATTTCTTTTTTACTTGATTGCCTACACCTTGGAGTGTGATTGGCTTTGCCAACCCCCAAAATCGTAAGGTTAGGCTAGTTGTGGTTTTTTTCATTTATGCTCAATAATGGTTTATGTTAAGTAATGAAGTAATCATGTGCTAGTGTAGGCCCATGGAGGCATAATAAGTTTATGATTCTCATTTAGTTTTTCCTTTTCTTTGCAAGCTATATTTACTTCAAGTACTTCGCTTTTGAGTTATCTCTTTACAGGTACTTTTTTTTTCTTGCAATCTCACGAGCGTAGTGTAAGATTATGGTTTAAGGCAAACTTATATTTTAATTTTTGCAAGTTTCATGTCAAGTACTTCATGCTATTTCAAGTTATACACTTTTGTTAAGTACTTCTTTTTCACTTGCAAGCATTTCCCTTTACATTCAAGCACTTGACATTTAGCAAGCACATCATGCTCAACACACAACTAACTTAATACACCTTAGTCTCTTAGGCTCTAAAGTTAACTAGTTTTAATAGGTCACCCTCTACTGACCCAACTTTTCCATCTAAACGAGAACTGTAAGGAAGCAACGAGAGGTGCTAGATCGAGGATGATCTCACGACGCTTGGCATCCTTCGCGGGAGTACTTCTTTTCTTGGGTTGACCTGTGGAGCTAGGGTGGGGCCTTGTTTGCCTCACTTATTGAGCACCCAACAACTATTTGGAGCGGGGGGAGTTTTGGGGTTGTCACTTAGTTTAGGATTCATACTTTAACTTAATAACTTAATGATCCTAATTAATCCACTACAACCTTGGGGGCACTTTCATTTACATATCTTTCATGGTTGATGCTTAAGTAGTCTTGCAAGCACTTGTTAATTTTTTTACTTTTCATGCAATTTACTTTAAGCACTTGTGGAAGTTAACCAGGTGAACTAAAGTTGCGCCCTTGCCCTTGGAGGATTTTTTTGAGCTTTGTCATTTAATTTTAAGTTGTATTTTGCTTTATGGGCTTAACCCCTTGAAGTTGCGCATCCTCTGGAGGGGACTTCATTGTTTGGGTTTGTTGTTGTGTACTTGTGTATGCCATTGAAGAAGCCCCTTAGAGTTGCGCATCTTGTGGAGGCACTCTATGTTTGGGTTTGTAGGCTTGATGTGTTGGTGTGATCTTTTCCTTTGAGCAATCTTTATTTCCCTTCACAATCAAGTAATCAAGTTAGTGCTTGTTTCTTTCCTTGTCCATAGTTGTATAATTGTATCTTTGATGTATCTTTAGACATTCTTAGATTTGTAGATAATTGTCTATCTCTTTCATTTGTATCTAGTTCTAGTTGTAAATTTTGTGAAGTGATTCTTTTGTAATCTCATTGTAACTCTTTGTAAAATCTTTTCCCTCTTAAACTTTAGTTGACCCCTTGCCCAATCTTAGGCACTAGTCTTAGTTGTCTTAGGAAAAGGCCTTGCCTTTGCATTGAATAATTGCACTTTGCATTGTTTGCCTCTCATATAGGCTAGATTCCCCCAAACCATTAACTAATTAAAACCAACTCCTAGAATTCAACTCTTAACTTCACATAGTAACTAGGGTCTACCCCCCTTGGCTTCCCTAGGAGTAAGCCTAGACGGAAGAGGTTYAAGTTCAGGTGACGGTGGGCTTTGAACCTASGCATTGTGCCTCCAAGGACACACTAAATGAGTTGGACTTAGCTCGCRTTTGTAAGGTGTATAAGGACGACAACAAGGCCTATTAGATTGACCCCTTTCCACGACTATCAACCTATTTTGCATGGCATTCATTTGATTGGCTTGGTTAATCTCCATTTGTTTAATCTGATTAGCATGATTAACCTCCATCTRYTTAATTAATTGAGTAAGTTCCTTAATGCCATCATTAGAAGACCCTTGAATTTCAACCTTCTTTTTCTTTTCCTCATAAGGTTGAGAGGAAGTTTCTGTAGAAAAATCAGTAATGTTAGACTTCCTAGCATCCTACATATTTTTATCAATCCTTACTGCCATATCTTGTGCATTCTTAAGGGTTTGAGAATCTTTATCCCTTAGTGCATATCTCATTTCGCCCTCAAAAGATTCCATATAATAAATCAAAATTGCAAGATCTGAAGGCTTAATATCTGTAGGGAGAATTTTCACCAAGTCATTAAATCTTTTATTAAATTCATCCATAGTTTCGTTTTCCTTTTTCTGACTTGAGCCAAGGGTAGCAAGCGGAAATCTGTTCTCTTTCTGATCACCCCACCTTTCTCTATTTCGGCTAGGGTATTAAACTTGTTAGGATCCTGATCTAAAAACCATTCAGCAGCATCCCCTTCTAGGGAGAACACAAACAATCTCATCTTCACATCCTCCTCATCATGCCCATAACACCACTTATCAACACATAATTGAAAACTCGCAATGTGAGAATGTGCACTAACAACATTATTTCCTGAAAAACAAGGCAACTTCTGAATAGCTTTGTCAGGAATCGTGTGGGGAGCTCCTTGGATTGCTGCAAAATTCAAAGGCCTCATAAACATACTCATGGTTACGTTAGAATTAGTTGTTGTAGTATTAACAATTGGTGGATTATTAGTTTGAAACAAGAATTGGATATTAGTGAGTGCTTCTTCCACAAGACTTTCAAGTAGCCTTAAAGGAGCAAGGCGATTTAATCTCCTCCAATAAACCTTTTCAGGTTTAGGAAAAGAGTAAGTCACTCCTCGTGAATTGCTCTTAGTAGTATACTTCAAAGATTTTTTCAATTGAGTCGCCATTTGGAGAGTAAGCAAACAATGAAAGACCAAATCAAGTTAAAAAATTATAGGGAGCAAATTTATTACTTAGTTTTAAAAGAATAAGTTAAAATTAAGTCGTTAAGGCCAAGGATAAAAGACTTATTGCCGACAATGGCGCCAAAGATGTTGCCGTCCTTATACACACTTGCAAACGTGGACTAAGTCTCGATCCACTTAGTGTGTCCTCGGAGACACAATGTCTAAGTTCAAGCCCATTGTCGCCTCAACTTGAACTTCTTCTGTCTAGGCTTACTCCTAGGGAAGCCAAGGGGGGTAGACCCTAGTTACTATGTGAGTTAAAAGATTATGTCTAGGAGTTAATTTTAATTGGTTAAAGGTCTAGGGGGATCTAGCCTATATGAGAGTTAATAATGCAAAATGCAAAATTTCAATGAGAAGCAACCCTTTTCCTAAGACAACTAAGACTAGTGCCTAAGGTTGGGCAAGGGGTCAACTAAAGTTAAGGAGTTTAAACTTTACAAAGGATTACAATTAGATACAAAAAAATTGCTTTACACAACAATTGAATTAGATACAAGTAAATGATACAACTATCTATACAAAAGAATATAAAGAATACTAAAGATACAACACTATACAACTATGAACAAGAAAGGAAAGCAAACAATAACTAAACTTGACTTGATTTGTGCAGGGAAAGGAATGAGTATTCAAGAGATGATCACCACAACACAACAAGCCAACACACCCAAACAATGAAGTGCCTCCACAAGATGCGCAACTTCAAGGGGTGGTTTCAATGGCATTCAACACAACTATAACCCAAACAAGAAGTGCCTCCAGAAGATGCGCAACTTCTAGGGGTGAAAGATAAAGCAAGTAAAAGCCCCCACGGGCAAGAGATGTGCAACTACTAGTTAATCATCCACAAGTGCTCAAATAAAATTGCATGTAAAATAACTTAAGTGAAATGCTTGCAAAGTTAAAGAGTTTTAAACCATCAAAAGATTAAGAGATTATACCAAGTTAAGGTGGATTAAGTTTTAGGATTGCTTAAGTTGATTAAGTTAAAGTGTGAATCCTAAAACTATGTGACTTCCCTAGAACTCTCCCCGCTTATACCAAAAAGACTGCTGGGTAAGTGAGATAAACAAGGCCACACCCTAGCTCCACAGGTCAATCCGGAAAAAAAGTACTCCACAAGGGGGCCACCTAGTGCCATGAGACCATCCCTCATCTAGCACCCCCTGCATCTTCCTTAGGTTCCTTTTTTGGTGGCAAAGTTGAGACAATTAAAGGTGCTCTAATTAACTAGATAAGTTGAAGCCATAAGGAATGAGTTAAGTTAAGTTGTATTAAGTGCTTGGAAGTAAAGTAAATTGCTTAATCTTGAAAGAGATTAAATGACTAAACTTGAAAGCAAAGTAAGTAGTTGGAAATAAAATAATTGCTTAAAAAACACAAGTAAGTTACTATGCCTCCACGGCTCAAGCAATGAAATGAAAAAAGCTTCCAAGATCTTAAGATGAACCATACATAAGCACTAGAAGCAATAAACCACAACTAACACCTAGCCTTACGATATAGGATGGTTAACTTAGCCAAACTCTTTCCTAGTTGTAGGCAAACAATAAAGAATAACGAACTTGAAAGGAAACTAATCCTAGCCACACAACCTTGTCTTAAGGACAAGTGAGGCAAACTAGAAATGAAAAACAATGCTGAAAATAAATCTAAGTTCCTAGCCTTACGATATAGGATGATTGCCTTTGCCAAACTCTTTCCTAGGTGTAGGCAAACTCTTTCTTAGAGAGACTAATCTACAAGATAAGCAAAGGGGGTGAGTAGATCCAATGATCCAAGACACCAAGAAGACTCCCAATGCCAATATTTCCTCCAAAGATTTCTTTATTAGAAGGCAAGCTAGGACAAATACTTGCCCAAGCTTGAGAAAAGAAAGAGAGAGCAAGAAGAATGAGAGAGAAGAGTGGGAGAGAAAGGAGAAGAGAAGAAGAATTTGGGTAGAGTAACCTTGGAAGAGAATAGATCATGTTAAAATGAGGGAGGGGAGGCTCTTATTTATACTTGGGAGCCAAGAGTTACCCCTCTTGGATGCTCTCCAAGTGTCAATCTCATAGCATCATTGAACATCTCAAGAAGGGGGGCACACTTCCTAGGGTTTTAGTCACTTAGGGTTTTGGTAGATGAGTTGGAATGAGTTGTCAAACATTTGAAAAGTTGAAGGATGAGGTGGAGGGACTAGGAAGGCGCACAAAGGGAGAGGAGGCACCACAACTTTATTTTTTGATTTTCTAAAGATTCTTCTAGAAGGGGGGTGCAACTTCTCTAGGGGGAAGGACGTTTTGCATTAATGGCTAGGTGAGGGGGTGAATCAAAGGACAAGAAAGGGTTAGGATAGGTTAAGAATAGGTTTGGGTAAGTTCTCCCACTCTTTCTCTAATTAATTTGCTCATATTACAAAAAATTGACAATTTTGACTTTGTCAATTCCAGTAATTAAATTGTTGTCCTGGAGTGACTTAGACTCTTCATAGACAAACACGTAGCAAAACTTGTCCAATTGAGCTGAAACTTGGTCCAAGGGTGTAGGGAGTTTCATTCCATTTCTTTTGAGCACAAATACCCCTATCAAAATCCCAAGGTTCTAGTTTTTACAGTTTTTTATCAAAAATTAATTAAAATTACCATTAAATGAGTAATTTAAAAAAATTAAAGAAAAATACCTTAGACTCGACGGGATTCCGCAAGACTCTAGGAGATGTTTAGCATGATCATTTACAATATTCCTAGACACTAGCTACCATAGGGCTCGACCATTAGAGCGCCTTTCACCACTTTGGAGAATTATTGTGGGAGTGAAAAATTCAAGGGAAATTAATAAGGCCGGTTAGACCAAATTAATAACCCGAGGAAAAAAAACACCCGATGAAATGAACTCCTCTAATGATGAAGTCCTAGGCAATCGACCTATACTACGATCCATGCAGACCCATTACATTATTATCCCACGCAGGGAAGCGGAAATTCCAATTACAAAAATACGTGCTGATGCCAAGAATGCCTTATAGAACCAGAAAGTCTTCATACTAGTAGCACCATCAGGTACATATCTTCATGGCACATGGAGTTGACCTTCTAGTTGAAATAGGTGGTCAACAGGTCTCTATTTAAACATTTCTGTAAAGGTGCTACTGTGCATCTCATCCACCAAAAATATATTTTATTTTGTTGTTGAATTCCTTTGTTTCACGTGTTTTCCTTTTGTCTATTCAAGCTTCATGGAGCCTCTCTGAAAACAAGCCTTTGTGGATTCTTGGGTCTGCTGCCAACCTTCAGATTTTTTTCTATGTTGTCACTATAGTTGGAATGATTCACTGCTTTCAAGCTTCATACAACCTCTTTGAAAAGAAGCCTTTGTGGATTCTTGGGTCTGCTGCCACTGGCCAACCTTCACATTTTCTCTATGTTTCCACTACAGTTGGAATGATGTACTCCTTGCTAATATTTTTTTACCTCTCGAAAAATTAATTCGCTACCTAAAGTTTTAACTTTATGTTGTTAGGCTTCTGGTTTGTTTTGTGTAGGATGTTTTTAGTTGTTGCCATTTTGGATTCTCAATCAAGAGCCATCTTCAGAGCATGTAGGAATAAAGATTGAACCATGTGATATTTTTCAACCTCATCCTTGTTCTCTCAAGATGCCTAACGCCACAGGGGCTGTCCTCACCGTGGAGAGAGTCAATTTTATTATACAGGCTTTCGTGGTCCATTATTGATGTTGTTAGGCTTCCTTTTGTTTTGCATGAGATGGATCCAATAGCTGGCATTTCAGGGTCTCAATCAACACCCATCTTCAGAGCACGACGAATAAAGATTGAACAATGGGATCTTTTTCAATCTCATCCTCATTCTCTCAAAACACCTCACGTCACATAGAAAGTCCTCACCATGTAGAGATTCAATTTTATTATGTAATCTTTCACAGTCCACCGTTGATGTTGTTTGTCTTCTAGTTTGTTCTCTGTGGGATGTTTTTAATCACTGACGTTTCGGGTTCTCAATCAAGACCCATCTTCAGAGCACATTATGAATAAAGATTGAACCATGTGATCTTTCCAATCTCATCTTCATTCTCTCAAAACATCTCTTGTCATGGAGGACATCATTGCCATGGAGAGATTCGATTTTATTATATAAAATTTTGTAGTCCATTGTCAATGTTGTTAGGATCCTGTTTTATTCCATGTGGGATGTTTTTAATAGATGCTGTTTCAGATTCTCAATCAAGACACATCTTCATAGAGGAATAAAGATTGAATCATGTAATGTTTTTTGATATCATCCTCATTCTCTCAAAATTCCTTAGTTCACGGAGAAGGTCCTCGCCATGGAGAGACTCAATATTATTATAGAACCTTCCACGATCCCTTGTTGATGTTCCATATGAGAATCACAGTTGATATTCTTGTTGTATTGGGCCTCTCTTAGGCTAATCGTTACTCATATAATAATTTCTTTTGATATGTATATTTGATCTTTCATTGTGTGCTCTTATCTCATGTTATCAATAAGTACCTCTTGGATGTAGTGGTACCAGGAGTTCAGTTTGTCATGTAGATTTGATTTATATAACTACCTCTACCTCTAGCCTGGACTCAAGTATTGAGAACTTCGGCTCAAGACCGTGACCAGGGATTGGCATGTTATCTGATGTCATCCCTCATGCATCCATACCCTCCATTATTCTCAGCTCATCTGTTCCAATTCTTTGTTGCATATTTCTTTTGGCAGATTAGTTATTGTACAAGGTAAGATAAGAAGTGACCATCTCTCACCACAACAGGCCACTCTTTGGAGGTCTCATCCTGTTACACTTGCAGTTCATACATTTACTTTTGATGTCTCAACTCCATTCATGTTTATCGGATCTCGCTTCAATCCTAGTTTAGACAAATTCTTTCTATAATCCTTTTGCAATTTTCTCATACAACTCTGATTTGTTGAGATTTTATGGAATTTCAGAAGTTATTCCTAAGTGTAATTGTATTGGTTATTCCTAAGTATAATTGTGAAAGGTTTATTGATAAGTCATGTCTTTTAGGTCTTTTAGAGTATAAATAGAGGTTATATCAAAGTCATTTTGATCATTCATTGAATATAAGTACAAGAGAGTAGTACGCATTTATCTAGGAGGCTATTCTTGGTTCGTGTCTGGGTCTCTTTGGTCTTGATTTCATGAAAGAGCATTGTATGACATTGTACATGTTGGAGGAATCTATACTGAGGAAAGTTTCCAGGGTTTTCTCCCCCTTGAGCGTTTCCCTGAGGATATATCTTATTGTTCTGTGGATATCCATCTTTCAGTTGTGATCCTTTTGCATATTAAATAATAATAAAAGAAAACAACATGGTATCAGAGCAGGCTTGAAAAATAAGACTTTCTGCAGATTTTTGGAAGTGTTTTGGCAAACTAACTTCATCTTCCCAAGAAGGATGACTATCGGCACCAAAATTGACGAGAAGCTAGAAGGAGCAGAAAACTTCAGAGCATGGAAGTACAGAGTAGGCCTCTTTCTGGAAGAACATGATTTAGAAAGATTTGTTGAGGAGGAAGTTCCAGAACCAGAGGAAGATGAGGCCAAGGCAAAGCATAAAAAGAACCAGGCCATGGCTAAGAGGATTATTGCAGACTCAATCAAGGATCATCTGATCCATCACGTTTCTCCGTTAAAATCTCCGAAGAAGATGATGGATTCACTGACTCGGTTATTTGAAGGAAAAAACATCAACAAAAGGATGACATTGAAGACCCATATGAAGAATGTGAAGCTTCAAGATTTAGAGTCCATTCACTCTTACTTCTCGAGAGTGAAGCAAATCAAGGAATAGATTGAAGCTATTGGAGACACTGTTGATGAAGCAGAAATGGTGATGACCATCTTGAATGGTCTCCCAAGGTCATAGGACTCATTCATTCAAGGAATATGCTCAAGGAGGAAGCTAATCAAATTTAGCAGATTATGGGAAGATTGCACTCAAGAGGAAGCAAGGTTGGTAGCAAGAGAAGAGAAATTGAGGGATGATGATCAAGCTTTAGCTGCTCATACAAGGAAAGGAAAGAGTAAGAAAGAACCCTCATCCCCAAAGAAACCTCAAAAGTTGAAGAATCGAAGAGACTATTCAAATGTGATGTGTTTCTAATATCTATTGCGAAAAATTGGGACATGTTGTAAAATTTTGTCCCCTTATTCTTAAACTAAAAGAAAAGGAAAAGGGCAAGAGGCATCATGTTCATGCCGCTGAAGATGTTGAACCACTGAAGAAAATTGCAAGAGAAGATGTTTCAAGTGATGATGACTACGTCCTAATATCAACGCTCACAGGAACAACCACCCCCGAAAATGATACTTGGTTGGTGGATAGCGGTGCTTCTAAGCACGTGACAGGGTATAAAGGCTCTCTTTCAAACTTAATTCATAAAGACTCGCCTCATAATGTGAAGTTGGCTGATGATAATCAATATCTGATCAAAGGAGTAGGAGAGGCCTCCTACAAACTAGATTCTGGGAAGGCAATGAGGATGAAGGACGTGCTTTATGTACAATGTTTGAAGAAGAACCTTCACTCGATTTCAACTTTGGATGAGAAGGGTTTTAGGGCTGCATTTGTAGATGGAGAAGTTCTCAGGTGGCCAAAAGGAAAGACGTTTGATGATGCAGTTGTTATCGGTGTCCAAGAAGGAGGACTGTATAAATTAAAGGGACGCTCAGATTCAACATTGATTCATGACACTGTGAATTCAAGTGAGCTATGGCATATGAGATTTTCCCACGTACACTAGAGAGCTTTACCAATCGTGAGCAAGATGGTAATAGGACTACTAGAGATTCAGGTGAATCCATATGGCGTGTGCAAAGGTTGTGCACAAGGCAAGAATGTGAAGAACCCCTTTCCAAGCAGTGATAGCAGAGCCAAAGGAGTCTTGGACATTGTACAAACGGACGTATGTGGACCGATGTCAACACCATCGCTCAACGGGTACATATATTATGTATCTTTTATTGATGATTACTCACGCAAAACTTGGATTTACTTCTTGAAGTCAAAAGGTGAAGTATTTGGTAAGTTCAAAGAATTCAAGGCACTAGTAGAAAACCTAATAGAAAGGAAGATAAAGATGTTGAGATCAGACAATGGAGGAGAATTCACCTCAAATGAATTCTTAGATTTCTGCAAAGAAGTTGGGATTAAGAGGGAGCTCTCTACTCCCTATAATCCACAAAAAAATGGAGTGGCAAAGAGAAAGAATCAGACGATTATGGAAGCAATGAAGGCCATGATCCATGATCAAGATTTACCTATGTATCTATGGGCAGAAGCTGCGATGACAACTGTGTATGTACAGAACATAAGTCCCCATCGCATTCTTGAAAACAAGACACCAGAGGAAATGTTTTCAGGAGATAATCCAGAGGTCATCGACCTGAGGATATTTGGTTGTCCTGTATATGTGCATATCCCCAAGGACAAGAGAACAAAGTTGGACCCATCTGGGAAGAAAGGTACATTTGTTGGGTACAGTGACACATCGAAGGCCTACAGAGTATACATTCCCGGTAACTGGAAGATCAAGATTAGTAGGGATGTCACCTTCGATGAGGATGTAGCTTTTCACAAGTCAAAGCAGGGTCGTGCAAAGGAATCTCATGACGAAGATAATGGAGTTCCTAGAGCCATAGAGACTAGAGAAGTGGAAGCAGAGGAATCCATTCCTGAGGATTGGGATATTGCCAAACCACAGAGGCCTATGGAGAAGCCTACACAAAAGAGAAGACCAGCTTGGGCACAAGAGGCCATCGAAGATGCAAAGAGATATGGTTCCCAGGATGGATCATCTAGGAAAGTCAAGAAACCAAAACCATATCCTGGCTATGTGGCATTATTGTGTGATATCATTGATGTAGAGCCTACCAACTATGAAGAAGCTGTAAGAAATAAAGAATGGAAGGATGCCATGGTTGAGGAATACCAATCAATAGTGAAGAATGACGTTTGGGATGTGGTTCCCAGACCCAAGGAAAAATCAGTCGTGAGCTCCAAGTGGATATTCAAGACGAAGCATGCTGTAGATGGAAGCATTGAGACATACAAGGCTAGATTTGTAGCACGAGGATTTTCTCAGAAGGAAGGAATTGACTACGAGGAGACTTTTGCTCATGTGGCAAGATATACTTCAATAAGGGCTGTTCTTTCAATAGCTACTGTTATGAAATGGAAGGTTCATCAGATGGACGTGAAGAAAGCATTTTTGAATGGGGTAATAGAGGAAGAGGTTTATGTGGAACAACCACAAGGATTCGAGACACATGACAGGGAGACGCATGTGTGCGGGTTAAAGAAGGCATTATATGGATTGAAGTAGGCACCGAGAGCATGGTATGGTCGGATTGATGGTTTTCTAATGAGCTTGGGATTTACCAAGAGCAGTGCAGATCCTAACCTTTACTTCAAGGTTTAGGATGATGGACTAGTGATATTACTACTATATCTGGATGATTTGTTCTTGACAGGAGTGGAGAAGCTCATCATTGAGTGTGAGAGAAAAATCGCTGCAGAGTTCGAAATGAAAGACCTAGGTTTGATGCACTGCTTTTTCGGTCTAGAGGTATGGTAGAGGAAGAATGAGATCTTCCTAAATCAGGGAAAATATGTTGTGGAGATCTTGAAGAGGTTCGGGATGTTGGACTGTAAACCGATGGCCACACCAATGGCATCAAATATGAAGTTGTTGGATGATACGATTTCAGAAGTTGTGGATGCTACATTATACAGGAAGATGATTGGATCATTGATGTATTTGACAAATACATGGCCAAATATATGTTTTGCTGTGAACACCCTGAGTCAGTACATGGTTGATCCCAAACGTGTTCACTTGATTGCAGTAAAACATGTGATGAGGTACCTTAAAGGTACACTGGATTATGGGCTCAGGTATGTTGCAGATAGTGAGATCAGTCTATTTGGATATTCAGATTCAGATTGGGTCGGTAGTGTTGCAAACCGGAAAAGTACATTAGGATGTTGCTTCACTTTGGGATCTGGTATGATTTCATGGATCAATAAGAAGCAGTCATGTGTAGTAGTCAGTATGACTGAGGCAGAGTATGTGGCAGCATGTGCAGCAAGTCGTGAAGCAGTGTTGCTTCAGGAATTTTTGACTGGATTATTAGATATTGCGATGGAGGCGACATGTATCTTGTGTGACAACCAGAGTTGTATAAATTTATCAGAGAACCTGGTGTTTCATGATAGGTCGAAGCATATCGAAATCAGGTATCACTATATCAGGGATATGGTGCAGAAGGGAGCAGTGAGGCTCCAATATGTGGCTACCGATGAGCAGGTTGCAGATGTGCTGACAAAGCCATTATCAAGGACGAAGTTCGAGTACTTCAGGGACAAGCTCGGCATAGTCCCTCTTCAGAGGGAGTGATGGCTTCAGATGTTATCGCAGGGTAGTGGATGTCATGATGACATGTTGTAGCTATTGGAGAGCTACCCACCGGCCCTGGATGCATGTTGAAGAGACGAGGTACATATGTTATGGCAAGGTAGTGGATGTCATGCATAAGATATCTGAGTTTTCTGTGGGAAACTGGATAGTCTCATGATGACATGTTGTAACTATTGGAGAGCTACCCACCGGCCCTGGATGCATGTTGTGAAGTTACTATGGATTTCCTGTGATGTATAGATTCGTGTGTTCGACAATCAATGGTCATGGGCTCGTGTGGATGGTAACAATGTTAGAGTCTATGCCGGATAGAATACCTTCCTCATTAAGAGGGAGTGTTGAGATTTTATGTAATTTCATAAGTTATTCCTAATTGTAATTGTATCGGTTATTCCTAAGTGTAATTGTGAAAGGGTTTATTGATAAGTCATGTTTTTTAGGTCTTTTAGAGTATAAATAGAGGTTATATCAAGTCATTTTGATCATTCATTGAATATAAGTACAGGAGAGTAGTACACACTTATCTAGGAGGCGATTCTTGGTTCGTGTCTGGGTCTCTTTGGTCTTGATTTCGTGAAAGAGCATTGTATGACATTGTACATGTTGGAGGAATCTATACTGAGGAAAGTTTGCAGGGTTTTCTCCCCCTTGAGGGTTTCCTGAGGATATATCTTATTGTTCTGTGGATATCTATCTTTCAGTTGTGATCCTTTTGCATATTAAATAATAATAAAAGGATACAATACTTTAATTGTTGGAAAAACAAAAAGAAAACAACATGATTTGCATTTACCACTTGCCAGTGATGAGTGTAACATCCCCATAAATACAAATACCTCTTAAACAATATATTGACACAAAATAGTTTAGTTTTCTAGCTACTACATGAAGTTACATGCTGACAGGGCAATAAAATCCCAATGCTGAGTTGTAAAACTGTTTACCAAATCAATTGCAGATTTGTACCAACTCACACATTGTAGAGGCATCCCTTAAATGATTAGACATTATATTTTTCCCTTTTAGTAGTTTCTTGCATTGTTGTTCAATGTTAGCATATATTTGTTACTTTTTATAAATGTGCTAGGCACTCTATTTTTGCTATATATATTGACCATACTCGAGTCCTATGGAGTCTTGACTTTTTGTTAGTCACGAGTAGACACTAATATGAGTTCATTAATTTCGTTTCAACATGTTTCATGGAAAATTGTCTTGCTTATTTGCTGCGACTGTATGTATCTCTGAGGGTGGAGCTGCAAGGGTTTGAAAGAGTGAATTGGAATCCTTGTCTCAGAGATCCTTGTAAATCCAACTAGGTTAGATTGCATAAAGTACTGTGCATAAGATGTTCTAGGGGTTCCCAGTCTAGGTACAGGGAAAAGGTAATCTTCCACTGAATGCTTCAATATTCCATCTCCTGTATCATGTGTCTAGACTCTAAAATGCTACCTGTCACTTTAAGAGAGGTGCAATGTGAGAACGGCTATAGGCAGGGATTTTTTTCCTGAGATTACCCTGATGGAGGAAAGGTAAACGCAATCTGCACTCAAGGAAAAGTACAGACAGCAATCAATTGGCAGTTGCTCTTGATTGTTCCTTTTCATTATGAAACATTTAAGATTGTCAAATTTTGAATAAATAATCACCAAATTGAAAAGAATTAAACAAAAATGTAACAGCCAAACACCAGCAAAACCTTTATTTTCTCTTTTAAAATTAAATGGCTGTGAATTTGGAATTGTCTTTACAAGGGTTCTACTACTGTTCAGAATGGCAGTTCTTGCATGAAATTCTGAATGAGATGAGATTAATCCATACTTCATAACTCACTGAAGCAGTAAACAGATTTGATATACTGATTTGATTTTTATTTTTAAGACCACAGTTGGCTTCGTGATCAGAAAATGTTTTTGAAAGATTGATGGGTTTTCACACAGAATGGACAATAAAATTGAACACAGAGATTTTGCAAAAACTTCAGTAGCCATTACACAAATATATCCAAAACCAAAATGTCTCGAGTACAAAGAGTCCAGAGCACTTTAATTGGAGAACTTTAGAGCATTGATAAAGTTTAAATCTTTGTCCTAGACTCCTAGGGTCTACTTTGCCCAGTTTGATCAATAACACAGGACTTCTCATCATTATGTTGTCTTCAACAGCTGAAGGTGATTATAGGTTGTAGAAATTAAATGAAATGCACTTGCATCTAGTACTCACCCACCAAAGTATTTTGCATAAGCAATCTATGTTGTGTCTGTACAGTTGTGTTTGTGACTTGGATATTGGTGTATTCGACAGATCTCATCAGATCTTTTACCTCAGAGATCCCACATCCACGTATGGATGCTATTATTTCTGCCATTGCAGCCTTCGTAAAGGATCCTATAGATGAGACATTTTCGAGACTCCCCGGACAACATTAAAAGTAGATCATCTCACCATTAGCTTTTACATATTTGGACAGAACACACTGTTGATCCTTTTGTTAGCATTGATAATGTGGAAGTTTCTGGAGACTATCAAAGATATGCAAGGTGCCCGTATCCCCTTGTTTCGTGAATGATGCCCTTCATCGACCTTAGAATGGAAATTCCTCATCTACAGCCAATGAGATTGGTTACAAAATACATTCTTCAAAGTGTAGATTTTAATTACAATTGAACACCTGGTTGCTTTTGTATTATGAGAAAAGAAGGGTTTTGTATTGGGAGGTAATATTGGTATTCTTCTTGATGCAGCTACAAGATTTTAACCCCAGATCTGGAAAATCCCGGCTTTCTCTCTCTCAGTACGAGAAGATTTTCCTCTGTGGTCGCACAACAGTTATGAAATAATTCTAGCATCATCTACAGCAGTTCTGAGGATGTAGTAGATCGGCCTTGTAAGGGGTATTTCCAGCATGTTTAAGAGGCTTAGCAGGAGGAGCATCCAGCATGAAGTAGCCTGTCAACAGTCAAACTCATCGAGTTTTGTCAGGTCGATGAATACATTTACTTTTGATGCCTCAACTACATTCGTGTTTATCAGATCTTGCATCAATCCTAGTTTAGACAAATTCTTTCTCTAATCCTTTTGCAATTTTCTCATACAGTTCTGATTTGCATTTACCACTTTCCAGTGATGAGGAGCATACAATGATTTCTATGTTATGATATTTTGTGTATCCAAGAGCTGAAATATTGACCCTTCAGAAAGACATATAGTGCATCCAAAGTTCCAAACACTGGGATGATCAAACCCTCTGTTAATCTTCATTCTAATCACTCAGCTATGGTAAAAACATTCTTTGTGTTTGAGTCAACAAAGATCATGATCATATTCAACACAATGAAGTCTACAACAAGGAAACTGACCTGTGCATTTTGTTCTCATCGTACACCTTGATTTGGTAGCTAGAATCATCATTTCATCTCTCTGTCATTCCTAGCAGTCCACATTCGATGAGATTGAGAACCACTACTAGTTTGGCCCTTTGGTTGGACCATATTCACTATCACAGTCAATCATTCAACCTCTGGTGAGTGGTCACATTTGCTCAACCTCAGTGCATACAAATACACATACTTGTCCACAACTATTGCACTGCCACAACCTGAGCTTGTCAATGTCAATCATCCTCAGAATTAGAAAATACTAAAATCCAACACCTCTGCAGCAAGTGATCCTCTCCTCTTCTCTGGCACTTGACCCTGCAAACTTGATAAATGACTTCCTGTTGCAAATTAGAAGATCTCTTTGCATTTAGGTCGATGTCAAAGGTTTCACCCAGTCAGGCAACATTATTTGTTCTTTATAGAGCCATGTTTTTAAAAGAGTGTGCTCTGCTAGGGTTTTCCTTAGGTGTATGAGAAGTTACTACTCACGTGAGGTGTCCTGGCTGCAATTACAGGCCATCGCATTGCATCAACCGTCTGTCTTGACAGCTTTTGCTGCTGAGAACTGGCCTAAGGCCTAACTTGGCCATCATAAGGCTTAGGGGGGAATATGGCTACCCAATTGCCCGAGTTTGTTTATGCTGCTGAACTGCAGGGAGGCAATGTTTAGGGAGGTAGCAACAGCAACAATGGCACTGCCGAAGGCCCCACAAAAGTTTGTTACCAAAGTTTAAACTTTATCGTAAGGTACAGCTATCTCCAATAATGAAATTGCCAGTCATATTCTGTCATAAAGCCTTGGGTAGGCAAGGTTGAACTTGCAGAGCAGAGCATTTGGGTACAGTGGACAAGTGTTGCATATTACGTGAATAATTTGTATGTTAGCAACTTAGCTGAGAAGCATTGCATGACATCGTGTGTGCAGTTCAACTCATAAAATTTGTTTAATAAGATGATTTTATTAATCTCCTTCCTACAAATGACTACAACAGTAAGTCAATGGGACTCAAAAGTACAATCTTGTGCATGTACACGGTGGGAGTGCAAAAGAAACTCCTATCACTAATTTACGAAAAATAAAAATAGCTAAAACGATAAACTATAGTAGCCAGAAATAATATAGATACAATACCTATGTCAAACATAATATGTTGATGACAAAACAAAAACAAAAATGACCACCCCTCTCTAGTCAAACTAGGGGAAAGAGGGAGCATATCAAGATACATCAGAGCTAGAAGTAGAATGAGGGAAGGAAGAAGAAGATGGTGCTCCAATAGAATCATCAATCACAGCAAAGGGTCAATCCAGAGATAACCCTACACTGGAGGGATTGAGATGTGTGATCTTGGGAAAAAGTCAACTATCTAGCAAAACTATCAAGAGAGTGGAGAGGCAAGTAGTTTAACTATGTTACGAGTGAAGCCTTCTTGAGAACCTTAGGGGAGAAAGTGTCAGGGATTTGGCGCTAAGCCTAGGCGAGTGCCCTCGCACCATGCGAGCGACCGAGACTGAACAACAAACCAATAGGTTGAGTAGTGAGCTCGGCATACACATTGGTTCACTTTTACTTATAATGGGTGAGTAAGACGTCTTGCGCATGCGACGCACCGAGATGACCATCACTGAAGACTTGACAAAAACGCTAAGTGTAAGGTGCGACATGCCTTGCGACATAGGCAACCGATCGGGCAAGTTGAAGCTTTGGTACGACGATGCAACGAGGAGTTGGCTAGAGTCCTGGGAAAGGTGCGACCAACTTGGGCCCACATTCGATGAGTCGACTAGGACGGGGTATGCGACACGCGCAATTGGATGCGTCAAATGGGCACACACGCATGACATTAGTCGGTTGAACGAAGATGTGGGCACCCGGTTGAATGACTTGGCGGGTCGACTAGACAAGTATGTGGGTGCTCGACGAGTCGACTTGGTTAGTTGTGAGGGTGTGCGCACTTTGAAAGTCGGCTAAGGCACTTTATGTGGGCACATCAGATGGAGTGGATTGGGTTTCCTGGTGTGACTAGAACCAGTGAGGCGGTTGGGACATAGTTGAATGATTTTGTGGGATGGACAAGGCCGCAAGTATGTTGGTGAATTCGATGGAAGCCCGACTTGGTGAAGTTTGTGGTAGAGTTCGACACGAAGCTGAGGCAGAGTGTGCAAAGGGCATGGTGACTCGGTGAAGGGCGCGGGGGACTGCAGGATCGTGAAGTTGTTGAGGTGCGACTCGGGCAAAGTGGATACAGGCGAACGTGAGTAGTGAACAAGAGTTCAGGGTGAAGGTGCAACGAAGTCCGCGATGAGAGTTGTGACGAAGGGAGGAGCCCCAACCGTAGATCGAGTTGTATCACAATAGGTGTATGCAATGGGGATTGTATATATCTATTGAGACACACGTTCTTGTGAAACGTTTGGTTCGTTGTATTAGCTACTCACTCTTGTAAACTATTGTATGTCGTAACAATACTTCGAATGTTAGGCTGTGTTGAGGCCACCCGATTATACACAATATCTTGGCTATGTACATGTGTGTATTGTTTACTTGTGCAATTGAATGTAATCATAGTCTAACTTGATATAGAGGTAAATCTAACAGACGCTAGCTTTCCCCCATGGTGGAATGATGTTGTTTGAGATGTGCTTGTGCTTGTGCAAGAGGGAAAACTAACACGCGCTAGTTTTTCCCCACAGTGGAATAATGTTGTCCGAGATGCACTCATGCTTGTGCAAGAGGGAAAGCTAACACTCACTGGCTTTCCCTCACGGTCGAATGATGTTGTCCTAGATACGATTGTGCTTGTGCAAGAGGGAAAGCTAGCACGCGCTAGCTTTACCCCACGGTGGAATGATATTCTTTGAGAAGTGCTCGTGCTTGTGCAAGAGGAAAAACTAGCACACCCGAGCTTTCCCCATGGTGGGATGATGTTATCCGAGATACGATTGCGCTTGTGCAAGAGGGAAAGATACCACGCCCTAGCTTTCCCATCAGTGGGATGATGCTATCCAATATGCACTCGTGCTTGTGCAAGAGGGAAAGCTAGTGCACCCTAGCTTTCCCCACGGTGGGATGAGATTGTTCGAGATGCGCTCGTGCTTGTGCAAGAGGGAAAGCTAGCACACACTAGCTTTTTCCCATGGTGGGATGATGTTGTCCGAGATGAGATCGTGCTTGTGCAAGAGGGAAAACTAGCACGCATTAGCTTTCTCCCACGGTGGGATAATGTTATCCGAGATGCTCTCGTGTTTGTGCAAGAGGGAAAGTTAGCACGCCCTAGCTTTCCCCATGGTAGGATGATGTAGACCGAGATGCGCTTGTACTTCTGCAAGAGGGAAAGCTAGCGTGCACTAGCTTTCCCCCACGGTGGGACGATGTTGTCCGAGATGAGCTCGTTCTTGTGCAAGAGGGAAAGCTAGCATGCGCTAGCTTTTCCCCACAGTGGGATGATGTTGTCCGAGATGAGCTTGTGCTTGTGCAAGAGGGAAAGCTAGCATGCGCTAGCTTTCCCCCATGGTGGGAGGATGTTGACCGAGATGAGCTCGTTTTTGTGCAAGAGGGAAAGCTAGCACGCGCTAGCTTTCCACCATGGTGGGATGATGTTGTCCAAGATGAGCTCGTGCTTGTGTAAGAGGGAAAGATAACACACATTAGCTTTCCCCCACGGTGGGATGATGTTGTCCAAGATGAGCTCGTGCTTGTGCAAGAGGGAAAGCTAGCACGAGCTAGCTTTCCCCCCCGGTGGGATGATGTTGTCCGAGATGAGCTCGTGATTGTGCAAGAGGGAAAGCTAGCACGCGCTATCTTTCCCCCATGGTTGGATGATGTTGTTTGAGATGAACTCGCGCTTGTGCAAGAGGGAAATCTAGCACACACTAGATTTCCCCCATGGTGGGATGATGTTTTCTGAGATGAGCTCGTGCTTATGCAAGAGGGAAAGCTAACATGCTAGGATGATGTTGTCTGATATGAGCTTGTATTTGTGGAGGGAAAGCTAGCACGCTAGCTTTCCCCCCAATGGGATGCTGTTGTTTGAGATGAGCTTGTGCTTGTGCAAGAGAGAAAGCTAGCACGCACCAACTTTCCCCCACGGTGGGATGATGTTGTCCGAGGTGAGCTCGTGCTTGTGCAAGCGAGAAAGCTAGCATGCAGGTGCTAGCTTTCCCCCATGGTAGGTTGATACTGTCCAAAATGAGCTCGTGCTTGTGCAAAAGGGAAAGCTACCACGCATTAGCTTTCTCCCATGGTGGGATGATGTTGTCCGAGAAGAGCTCGTGTTTGTGCAAGAGGGAAAACTAGCACATCCATGGTAGGATGATGTTGTTTGATATGCACTCCTGCTTGTGCAAGAGGGAAAGTTAGCACACACTAGTTTTCCCCATTAGTGGGATGATGTTGTTTGAGATGCGCTACTGCTTGTGCAAGAGGGAAAGCTAGAACACACTAGCTTTCCCCAACGGTGGGATGATGTTGTTTGATCTGCGCTCCTACTTGTACAAGAGGGAAAGCTAAAACATATTGGATTACCCCCACGATGGGATGATGTTGTTCGCGATGCACTCCTTGTGCAAGAGGGAAGGCTACAACACACTAGATTTCCTCCACGGAGGTATGATGTAGTTCAGGATGTGCCCCTGCTTGTGCAAGAGGGAAAACTAGCACATGCTAGCTTTCCCCCATGGTGGGATGATGTTGCTCGAGATGCACTCCTACTTGTGCAACCATGGTGGGATGATGTTCGAGATGCGTGCTAACTTTCGCCCATGGTGGGATGATATTCGAGATGCGCTCCTGCTTGTGCAAGAGGGATAGCTAGTACACTCTAGCTTTCCCTCACGATGGGAAGATGTTGTTCGAGATGCACTTGTACGTGTACAAGAGGCGTATACTATCTTTACCCCGTGGTGGAATGATGTTGTTCGAGATGCGCTTGTGCTTGTGCAAGAAGGAAAGCAAGCATGCATTAGCTTTCCCCCACGGTGGAATGATGTTTGAGATATGTTTGTGCTTTTGCAAGAGGGAAATCTAACACGTGTTAGCTTTCCCCCACGGTGGAATGATATTGTTCGAGATGCGCTTGTGCTTGTGCAAGAGGGAACGATAACATGCGCAAGCTTTCCCCCACGGTGGAATGATGTTGTTCGAGATGCGCTTATTCTTGTGCAAGAGGGAAAACTAGCTTTCCCCCATGGTGGAATGATGTTGTTTGAGATTCGCTTGTGTTTGTGCAATAGTTTAAGCTAGCACGCAGTAACTCCCCCCCCCAATGGTGGAATGATGTTGTTTGAGATGTGCTTGTGCAAGAGGGAAAGCTAGCATGCTCTAGCTTTTCCCCATGTTGGAACACCGTTGTTTAAGATGCACTTGTGGAAGAGGGAAAACTAGCACGCACTAACTCTACCCCACGCTGAATGATGTTGTTTGAGATGATCTTGTGCTTGTGTAAGACGGAAAGCTAGCACGCACTCGATTTCCCCAATGGTGGAATGATGTTTGAGATGCACTTGTGCTTGTGCAAGAGGGAAAGCTAGCACGTGTTAGCTTTTCCCCATGGTGGAATGATGTTCAAGATGCGCTTGTGTTTGTGCAAGAGGGAAAGCTAGAAGGTGCTAGATTTCCCCCATGGTGGAATGATGTTGTTCCAAATGCACTCATTCTTGTGCAAGAGGGAAAGATAGCGTGCGCTAACTTTCCTCGACGGTGGAATGGTGTTGTTCGAGATGTGCTTGTGCTTGTGCAAGAGGGAAGTCTAGCATGTGCAAGATTTGCTCCATGCTAGAATGATGTTGTTCAAGATGCAATTGTGCTTGTGCACGAGAGAAAGCTAGCACACACTATCTTTTCCCCATGGTAGAATGATATTTAAGAGCTTTTCCCCACAGTAGAATGTTGTTGCTCAAGATGCGCTTATGGTTCTTCAAGACGAAAAGCTAGCATGTGCTAGTTTTACCCCACAGAGGAATGATGTTGTTCGAGATGCGCTTGTGCTTATGCAAGAGAGAAAGCTAGCACGCGCTAGCTCTCCCCCACAGTGGAATGATGTTGTTCGAGATAAGTATATGCTTGTGCAAGAGAAAAAGCTAGCACACGCTAGCTTTCCCCCATGGTGGGATGATGTTCGAGATGCGCTTGTGCTTGTGCAAGAGGGAAATCTAGCATGCGCTAGCTTTCCCCCATGGTGGAATGATGTAGTTCGAGATGCACTTGCACTTGTGCTTATGCAAGAGGGAAAGCTAGCATATGCTAGCTTTTTCCCACGATGGAATGATGTTTGGGATGCCCTTGTGCTTTTTCTTGTGCAAGAGGGAAAACTAACACGTGCTAGCTTTACCCCACAGTGGAAGGATGTTGTTCGAGATGCGCTTGTGCTTGTGCAAGAGAGAAAGTTAGCATGCTTTCCCCCACGGTAGAATGATGTTATTCAAGATGCGTTTGTGCTTATTCAAGAGGGAAAACTAGCAAGCGCTAGCATTCTCCCACAGTGTAATGATGTTGTTCGAGATGCGCTTGTGCTTGTGCAAAAGCGAAAACTAGCACACTTTAGCCTTCCCCCGCGGTGGAATGATGTTGTTCGAGATGCACTTGTGCTTGTGCAAGAAGGAAAACTAGCACTCGCTATCTTTTCCCCATGGTGGAATGATGTTGTTCGAGATGCACTTGTGCTTGTGCAAAAGGGAAATCTAGCATGCACTAGCTTTCCTCCATTGTGGAATGATGTTGTTCGAGATGCACTAGTGCTTGTGTAAGAGGGAAAACTAGCACGCACTAGCTTTTCTCCATGGTGGAATGATGTTGTTCGAGATGAGTTTGTGCTTGTGCAGGAGGGAATGCTAATACACGCTATCTTTCCTCCACAACGAAATGATGTTGTCTGAAATGCGCTTGTGCTTGTTCAAGAAAGAAAGCTAGCACACCCTAGCTTTCCTTCAGAGTGGATTGATGTTGTCCGAAATGTGTTTTTTCTTGTGCAAGAAAGAAAGCTAGCATGCACTAGCATTCCTCCACAATGGAATTATGTTGATTGAAATGCGTTTCTGCTTATACAAGAAGGACAACTAGCATGCACCAATGCTCCTCCACAGTGGAATGATGTTCGAAATGCGCTTCTGCTTGTGCAAGAAGGAAAACTGGCATGCGCCATCGTTCCTCCAAAGTGGAATAATGATGTTTGAAATGCGCTTCTGCTTGTGCAAGAATGAAAGCTAACATGTGCTAGTTTTGCTCCACAGTGGAGTGATGTTGTTCGAAATGCACTTGTGTTTGTGTAAGAAGGAAAGCTAGCATGCGCTAGCTTTCCTCCACAATGGAATGTTGTTCGAAATGTATTTATGTTTGTGCAAGAAAGAAACCTAGCACACGTCAACTTTCCTCCACAGTGGAATGTTGTTGTTCGAAATGTGTTTATGCTTGTGCAAGAAGGAAACCTAGCACACAGTAGCTTTCCTCCATAGTGGAATGTTGTTCGAAATGCGTTTGTATTTGTGCAATAATGAAAACTAGCACACTAGCTTTTTTCCACAATGGAATTTTGTTGTTTGAAATGCACTTATGCTTGTGCAAGAAGGAAAACTAGCACGCACTAGCTTCCCTTCACAATGGAATGTTGTTTTTTGAAATATGCTTGTGCATGTGCAAGAAGGAAAGTTAGCACACATTAGTTTTCCTCCACCGTGGAATGATGTTGTTCGAAATGTGCTTGTGTTTGTGCAAGAATGAAAGCTAGCACATACTAGATTTACTCAATAGTGGAATGATGTTATTCGAAATGCGTTTTTGATTGTGCAAGAAGGAAAATTAGCATGCACTAGCTTTTTTCCAGAGTAGAATGATGTTGAAAGCTAGCATGCATTAGCTTTCCTCCAAAGTGGAATGATGTTGTTCGAAGTGCTCTTCTGCTTGTGTAAGAAGGAAAGCTAACACATGCTAGCTTTCCTCTATAGTGGAAAGATGTTGTTCGAGATGTGATTGTGCTTGTGAAAGATGGAAAGATAACACACACAAATTTTCTTACAGAGTGGAATGATGTTCGAAATGAACTCGTGCTTGTGCAAGATGGAAAGGTAGCACAAACTAGCTTACCTCCATAGTGGAATGATGTTGTTAGAAATGTGCTTGTGTTTGTGAAAGATGGAAAGCTAGCACCCGCTAGATTTCCTCCACAATGGAATTATGTTGTTCGAAATGCGTCTGTGCTTATGCATGAAGGAAGATAGCACGCCTTAGCTTTTCTCCACAATAGAATGTTGTTGTTTGAAATGTGCTTGTACTTGTGCAAGAAGGTTCAAAACTAACATGTGTTAGCTTTCCTCCATAGTGGCATGTTGTTGTTCAAAATGTGCTTAAGCTTGTGCAAGAAGGAAAGCTAGCATGTGCTAGCTTTGTTTTCCCCTGCAATGGATTGTTGTTGGTCGAAATGTGATTGTGCTTGTGAAAGAAGGAAAGCTAGCATGCACTAGCTTTACCCCATAGTGAAATGATGTTCAAAATGTATTTTTGCTTATGCAAGAAGGAAAACTAGCACGCGTTAGATTTCCAACAGAGTGAAATGATATTGTTCAAAATGCTCTTGTTCTTGTGCAAGAAGGAAAGCTAGCACATGTTAGCTTTCCCCCACAATAGAATGATGTTGTTCGAAATGCACTTGTGCTTGTGCAAGAAGGAAATCTAGCACACACTAGCTTTCCCCCATAATAAAATGATGTTGTTTGAAATGTGTTTATGCTTGTGCAAGAAAGAAAACTAGTATGCACGAGGTTTCCCCTACAGTGGAATGATGTTGTTTGAAATGCACTTCTACTTGTGTAAGAAGGAAAAATAACACATGCTAGCTTTCCCCCATAGTGGAATGATGTTATTCGAAATATGTTTCTGCTTGTGCAAGAAGAAAAACTACCACGCGCTAGCTTTCCTTCACAATGAAATGATGTTCGAAATGTGATTGTGCGTGTGCAAAAAGGAAAGCTAGCACGTGCTATCTTTCCTCCATAGTGGAATGATGTTTTTCGAAATGCCCATGTGCTTGTGCAAGAAGGAAAGCTACCGTGCACTAGCTTTCCTACATAGTGGAATGTTGTTGCTTGAAATGCACTTGTGTTTGTGCAAGAAGGAAATTTATATACCCTATTATGAATTCAAAAGGTTGGATTTCCTTGCCTTGCATTTTGCAAGTTAATATCTAACATTTAAATACTGCCCAAGTCTTGGCTTGATGAAAAAGCATTTTTGGTAATTTTGAGTTTTGATTGATGGGGTAATAAGTTTATTTGCATTGTAATCAACTATTTGGAGACATATGTACATACACCATGTGAATTAGCCTATCTTTGTAATGGTGACATATTGGTTTCATGACTTGGAAGACACGGTTGATTGGCATTCCAATGTTGAGCAACAAAAGAAAGCTACCTTAACCTTAGTCTTGAACCGTGCTACTCAAGTTTATTGTTTGGCTTTGTGAATTTTATAGATGTTCAATAATAGTATTTCCTTTGAAAATTATTTATTGGGCATTTGATAGAGTTGCATGGATGCGACAAAAGAAAGTCATTGAATTTTTGTTGGGAATTATGTTGAGATGTTGTATAAGTTTGAGTCCTCTTAAATGTTGTAAAAAAGTCACATAATATTAATGCTTGCAGAAGCATAGGCAAAGTCTGATAGTTTAAAGAAGCCTATATCTTGTATCAATTATCATTTTGTTAGTTCTGTATGTTAAAATTGTCTAAATAAGTGATGCCTTAGTTGTTGGCATGTATCATAGAGTGTTCAAGGGACAACCTAGAAGATGAAAATCATGCTTTGGTTGCATGTTATAAAATGGTTGGGCATCCTTTCAACTTTTTTGTTTAGTAATTTGGTCTTTGAGTCCTAGTCTAGTTTGCAAATGCTCGTTGTTTGGTCAAGTGAGTCTAGTAGCAAATGTTTTCTTTTGGTTAGGTGTTGAGCTGTAATTGTATGATTAAAACCAAGTGAATTATACAACTTCAAATTTGAAATGATTGGCTATCTCATTGTTCTACATTGAAAAATTAAAAAATGTGAAGTTGTGTTGATTTTGGATCTTGAAGGACAATTATAAGGGCTTGTCACCTTTGAATTTAAACCAATGGCTTTGGTTCTGGTTGTCTCATTGAGTGCTTAGAATCAGACTTAAAGAATAGTATTATTGGTCCATTGTATGCAATATCAATGCCTAGTTGGTCCCTCCTACTATGCCTTTTAAGTGTTGAATGTTGGGTTTCAAGATGAGTTTCAAGCTTGTATTGCCTTTGGAACAAGCTAACTTAGATCCACAATTATGAAACAAAAAATATATTCAAATCTGTTGATGATTACAGCTTCGTGAGACATCCTCCAGGACACAGAATGAGTGAGTCGGCCTGTGAGAGAGCCCATGAGTTGGGTGTGCCCATGAGATGGGTGTGTCGTTCCTCTCTGAGACTGAGATGGAATGTTGTGTGCACTTGTATGGGGTGAGGATGCCCATGAGATGGGTGTGTTGTTTGAGATGAAACGATGTGTACCCTTGTGAGGGGTGAAGGTGCCCATGTGATGGTTGTATCATTCTCCTCTGTGTAGAGAGTTGAGACGATGTGGTAGTCCAGATGATTCTCTTGTGAGACTCAGTGAGATAGAGATCTGTTGAGAAGGACGTCCTTGTGGCTGAGCACAATTGGACGTGCCCCTAGTGGCTAAGCACTAGTGGGTGTGTGAGATCACTTGCTTCCAGATGATTCTCCTATGAGACTCAGTGAGATAGAGATTTGTTGTATAGGACGTCCCTGTGGCTGAGCACAGGTGGACGTGCCCCTAGTGGCTGAGCACTAGTGGGTGTGTGAGATCCCTTGCTATATTGTCCAAGAGTAAGATTTACTTGTAACCCTAATTGTGATGTAAAGGGTACAGGTCCGCCCCACCATAAAGTGAAAGATAGTTAATGTAAAAGATAATTAATATTGTAATTATTAATCATATTTTGAGTTATTGAGGTCGGCCTTGTTGTGCCCAGTCTAGTATAAATAAAGGTGATTTCCCCATCGAGGAAACACAACACACATGTGATTTTGGAAATTTCAGCAAGTACATATTCTAGGGATGAAGTGCACACCTCTCTTGGGCGCTAGCCTCTTGGTTTTGGAGAGCACCCTTTTGTGTGCTAGGTCTATGGTGTGGGAGGTCTTTCTCTTGAGAATATAGCAAATGATTGTTGGGTTTTCTTCCCTTGTTGAGAAGGGTTTCCCAGGATATTTCTTGTGTTCTTGTGCATGGTATTTCTTCTTGTGATCTTGGTTATTGTAGCAATTGTGAATGGTGTAGTTGCATTTATTTATGGTTCAAGTAAAAGCTAAAATTAAAATAATCCTCATGCTTGAGCCTAACATAGTGAAAATTCAACATGGTATTAGAGCATAGGTCTTGAAGAACCCATTGCACAAGCTTCAAGCAAGCCGTCCTCTTTCTGTAGAACTGTACGACCTTCTAGGGTTTCCAGAAAATATGTACGACCCTCTCTTTTTGGGTGTTCTAGCACTTAATACTTGGAAGTTGGGGCTGAAAATTGCATAGGAGTGTACAACCTCCTTCATCGCACCTCCAACAAGCTTCAGATTGCAATTTCAAGAATTTTTCTCATTGAAGGAGCTTTTCAGCTCACCAGTGTTCTTTTGACTTTCAAGGCTTATTGTTGGCAGTCATAAGCCCAACAAAACCTAACTTTGCTAGCCTAGCCTAGCCGTCAGGTTTTCTAGCCCAGTTGGCAAGGGTTTGTAAAGAATCTGAAAATATGAAGAACAAAACCTTGGTGGAAGATAGGCTTGATGGATCAAGCAACTTCAGTTCCTGGAAGTCAAGACTTCAGATCACTCTTGAAGAGGAATATTTGTTGTGGACAATACAAAAAGCTTTACCAGAGACAACTACCGATGAAGAGAAGGAAGAAAGGAAGGAAGATGACGTTAAGGCAAGGAAGGAAGATGACGTTAAGGCAAGGAAGATACTCATCTACTCAGTAAGAGATCGTCTCCTACCTTGTATTTCCAACTTGAAGATAGATTATGAAATGTATGAAGCATTGAAGAATATGTTTGAGAGTGACAACACCCTCAGAGCTCTTACATTGAAGGGCCAACTTCAAAATATCAAGATGACAAAAGGTGACACCGTCACTGCCTTCTTTATGAAGATGTCAGAGATCAGAGATCGACTAGGTGCCATTGGAGAAATCATATCTGACAGAGAACTTGTTTTGACCACTCTCAATAATCTTCCAAAACATTGGGAACCATTTCTTGAAAGTATCAGTGAAAAGAGAAAAACTACCTACTTTTGATCGTCTGTGGACAGACTGTACCTAAGAAGAAATCAAACTTAGAGCTAGAGGAGTGGAAGACTCCCCTCATTATGACAATCATGCTCTTGCACTTCATACAAAGAAAGGAGGAAGATTTAAAAGAAACTTCAGGCAAACATTCAAAGATGAGAAGACTTCATCATCTTCAGGTTATGATCAGAGAAAAAACATGTCAAAGATCCAGTGCTTCAGATGTGACAAGTATGGACAGTTTGCGAGAAATTGTCCTACCAGAAAGAAAGGAAGACAATATGCTTCCATCGATGACATTGATCCAGACCCACCTCAGAAAGATGAAGACATGAGAAATGAGGATTACTTCCTCTAACCTTTCTCAGGAAGACCAAATGCAAAGAGTGAGCATAATTGTAGACTAGGGTAAGTTGTTGTACTACGTTCCTTATTTGATTTAATCATTAACCTATAGTTGATTGCATTTTGAAAATAAAGGGTGTTATCCCTGGTGTGGGAGCCCTCCTGACTTGGACCACTATCCCTGGTACGAGAATCAAATTTTTCTTGATTGATTATTATTCTAGTACAAGAGGCCATTTTGGTTGTTATCCCTAGGGGAGGCCATCTTAGTTATTATCCTAGTACAAAGATCATCAAAATACTGTAGAGTCAATAGAGCACCTGAGAAGACATGATATATCTTCAGGTTAGCAAACAAGAAAAGGAAGATATCTATCCTTCAGACTTTAGAGGGAGTCACTTGACTCGGAGGGAGTCACTTGACTTAGAGGGAGTCAAAATATTTAAAAGGAAGGTAGAGACAATACCTTCTTCCCCTTCAACAGTTCAGAGGGAGACAACCATTGATCCAATCGATCCAGTTGATCCAGTTAATCCAGTTGCCCCAGTTGATATTCCTAGAGACATTGCAGTAGGCCATAAAAGGCTCGTTTGGGCTTGATAAACTCTGCAAGAGGCAGAGGGACATGCAACTCCTCAAGGAACATTTTGAGAGAGAAAGAGAACAAAGAGACTTTCAAGCTACTTTTCAACCATGAGTCACATCATTGATTCTGAGTCTTCTTGTCATGGAGAAGCGACAAGTGAGCAAGTATGGCAAGATGCCATGACAGAAGAATATCAGTCCATCTTGAAGAATGATGTGTGGGATATTGTTCTGAGACCAGAAGGGAAGTCCGTAGTGACTTCCAAGTGGATCTATAAGATCAAGCATGCAACTGATGGAAGTGTCGAGAAATACAAAGCGAGATTTGTAGCCAGAGGACTCTCACAAGTAGAGGGAGTTGACTATGATGAGACATTTGCTCCAGTAGCCCGATACACTTCCATCCGTACTATGATTGCATTAGCTACATCCATGAGTTGGAAACTACATCAGATGGATGTAAAGACAACCTTTCTCAATGGTGAGATTGAGGAAGAAGTTTATATTGAGCAATCAGAAGGATTCGTGATACACAACGAGAAATCTCATGTGTGTAGGTTGAAGAAAGCCCTGTATGGACTAAAGCAAGCACTTCGTGCTTGGTATGAGAAAATGGATGGATTCTTGATGAGTTTGGGCTTCAACAAGAGTGCTGCTGATCCAAACCTATATTATCATATTGTTGGTAATGAGTGCCTAATCTTGGTCCTGTATATGGGTGACTTATTCCTCATTGGTTTAGAAAGACTTATTGTTGAATGCAAGCGATCATTGACTTCTAAATTCGAGATGAAGGATATGGGTATGCTGCACTACTTCTTGGAACTAGAAGTATGCATAGGACTGATGAGATTTTCCTGAGTCAAGGAAAATATACAATGGAGATATTAAAGAAGTTCGGTATGACAGAGTGCAAATCCATGCTTACACCGATGGTGATGGGTTTGAAGAAAATGAATGATGCTTCTACTAGTTTAGGCGAGATTGATCCACATTTGTACCAACAACTGATTGGATCATTGATGTATTTGGTTAACACCGGACTTGATATATGCTATGCAGTGAATGTAATTAGTCAGTTCATGAGTCAGCTGAGACAAACTCATTGGATAACATCGAAGCATGTATTGAGATATCTACGAGGCATAGTTGGATATGGCCTGAGATATGCCTCCAGTGTAGACTTGAGTTTGTAGGGATATGCCGATGCAGATTGGGCAGGGAGTGCAGTGGACCGAAATAGCACATCCGGTTGTTGTTTTACCTTGGGGTCTGCCACAGTTTCCTAGTGCAACAGGAAACAAAGCTCTATGGCCTTGAGTACCGCAGAAGCAGAGTATATAGCATTGCGTGTGGCAGTCCGCGAAGCAATGTGGCTTCACAAGCACCTGACATATTTATTTGATCATGAGATGGATCTTACCATTATTCATTGTGATAACCAGAGTTGTGTGAAGCTCTCTGAGAACCCCGTCTTTCACGATAGATCGAAACACATTGAGATAAAATATCATTATATCAGAGACATGGTGCAGAGGAAAGAAGTACACATGTAGTACCTTCCTACACATGAGCAAATTGTAGATATCTTCGCTTTCCAAGACGAAGTTCGAGTACTTTTGTGAGAGACTTGGCCTGGAGGAGAATGCCTCCCTAGCTGAGAGGGAGTGTTGATGATTACAGCTTCGTGAGACATCCTCCATGACATAGATTGAGTGAGTCGACCTGTGAGAGAGCCCATGAGATGGGTGTGTCGTTCCTCTCTGAGACTGAGATGGAACGATGTGTGCCCCTATATGGGGTGATGATTCCCATGAGATGGGTGTATCGATGTGTGTGCCCCTGTGGGGTGAGGATGCCCATGAGATGGGTGTGTCGTTTGAGATGAAACGATGTGTACCCCTGTGAGGAGTGAAGGTGCCCATATGATGGGTGTATCGTTCTCCTCTGTGTAGAGATTTGAGACAATGTGGTAGTCCAGATGATTCTCCTGTGAGACTTAGTGAGATAGAGATCTGTTGAGTAGGACATCCCTGTGGTTGAGCACAGGTGGACATGCCCCTAGTGGCTAAGCACTAGTGGGTGTGTGAGATCCCTTGCTTCCAGATGATTCTCCCGTGAGACTCAATGAGATAGAGATCTGTTGAATAGGACGTCCCTGTGGTTGAGCACAAGTGGACATGCCCCTAGTGGCTGAGCACTAGTGGGTGTGTGAGATCCCTTTCTATATTGTCCAAGAGTAAGATTTACCTGTAACCCTAATTGTGATGTAAAGGGTACAAGTCGGCCCCACTATAAAGTGAAAGATAATTAATGTAAAAGATAATTAATATTGTAATTATTAATTATATTCTGAGTTATTGAGGTCGGCTCTATTGTGCCAATAAACACCACTTTTGATGTGTCTAGTCTAGTATAAATAAAGGTGATTTCCCCATTGAGGAAACACAACACACATGCGATTTTTGAAATTTTAGCAAGTACATATTCTAGGGTTGAAGTGCGCACCTCTCTTGGGTGCTAGCCTCTTGGTTTTGGAGAGCACCCTTTTGTGTGCTAGGTCTATGGTCTGGGAGGTCTTTCTCTTGAGAATATAACAAAGGATTGCTGGGTTTTCTTCCCTTGTTGAGAAGGGTTTCTCAGGATATTTCTTGTGTTCTTGTGCATGATATTTCTTCTTGTGATCTTGGTTATTGCAACAATTATGAATGGTGTAGCTGCATTTATTTATGGTTCAAGTAAAAGCTAAAATTGAAATAAACCTCATGCTTGAGCCTGGCATAGTGAAAATTCAACAAAATCTAATGTTGTTGTGAGCTCTACATTTGTTTTTGTCATAGATGGAAAGCTAGCAGTCACTAGCTTTCCTTTAGGAATTAGAACAAGTTTGTGCCATTGCTTATGGTTACTTTGTCTTCACATGCCCTTTTAGCACAAGCCTATGTAGCAATATGAACAAGCTTTTCCCCAACTCTACTTATGATTCCCTTGCCTAATGAGACATGCATGTTGGTCAAGTGGGTAATTTTACCCTAACTAAGGTTAGTGTTATGATGTTGTCACCAACTGTGCACTTATGCTTGTGCTAGATGGAAAGTTAGTGGTTGCTACTTTTCTTTCTAGCACAAGCACAAGGATGAAATCAATGCTCCGAGGGTGCCTTAGTCCTAAAAAGCACTATGGTTAGTGTCCTGCCTTTGTATGTGCCCTTTTATTGGCTTTGTAACATGCTAAGAAGATCCACATTGATGCAATAAGAAGTGTATTTAAATTTGATGTTGTTGATGGCTCCGCACTTGTGCTTTCACTAGAAGGAAAGAAAGTGGTTGCTAACTTTCATTCTGGCACAACCACAAGGCTTCAAGATAGCTATAATAGTGGTTTTTTTTTATCCAATTTCAGATTTTATGAATTGTAGAGTGTTATTTCAAATTGTATATGCACAATGTACCTAAGCTGGATTCAATTCGGCCCAAGACTCTCTCACTCAAAGTTGATGCAATCAATGCTCTAAGGGTGCTTTTGTTCTAACAATCACCATGATTAGTGTTATGGATTTATGCATGCCCATTTATTATCTTTGGAAGAAGCTAATAAGATCCAAAATTATGAAACAAGAAATGTATTCAAATCTAATGTTGTTGTAGGCTCTACATTTGTTCTTGTCACAGATGGAAAGCCAATGGTTGCTAGTTTTCCTTCAAGAAAAAGCATAAGTATGCAATCATTGCTCAAGGTTTTTCTTTTTCCTCACATTCCCTTTTAGGACAAGCTCATGTAGCAGTATGAACATGCTACATCCTCACCATACTTTCTATTCCCCTGTGTGATGAGCCATGCTTGTTGGCCGCTAGACAAAACAAGGAGGTGATTTCACCTAGACAAAGGTTAGTGCCATGATATTGTTATCAACACTATACTTATGCTTTTGTTAGAATAAATCTAGTGGTTGTGGTTGTTAGCTTTCCTTCTAACACAAGCACAAGGATGCAATCATTGCTCTCGGGGTGCCTTTCTCCTAACAATCACCATTGCTAGTGTTTTGCCTTTGTGTGTGCCCTTTGATTGCCTCTGGAACAAGCTAAGAAGGTCTATGATGCAATACAAAGTGTATTTAACTGATGTTGTTGTTGTCCCTGTACTTGTTCTTGCGCTGGAAGGAAATATAGCGGTTACTAGCTTTCCTTCTGGCACAAGCACAAGGATGCAATCACAAGGTTTTGACTTGGGTAGAATAGTGGGACTCTTGTCCAAATTTGAAGAATATGAATTGTTGGGTGTTATTTCGTAGTGCATATACATAATGTACCTAAGATAGATTCAATTGGGCCCAAGGCTCTCTCAATCCTAATGCAATATCAAGGAAAGAAGCTGAAATGTGGGGTTGGGGTTCATGCAATCCTTTCACAATTTTCTTAGAATTCAAAGCAATTGTAGGGAACTGAGTTCTATTTCTACACTTGGGTTTTATTGGAAGAGGAAATTTATTTGAATGCTTGCAATATATCCTCTTGCTTTTGTGGTGAATATTCCCTTGAGTTCCTGAGGTTTTTTTTTTATGGAAATGGGTTTTGAGATCTGAATCTAAGATTGAAAATACAATTGAGAGATCAATCTCGAGCCAAAAAAACTAGATGTCATATAAATGTATGAATCATGATATCAATCAATCAATGGATGTTTTATGAGACCAAATAATGGTTATGAGTTATTTTATGCACTTTGGTTTCCAATAGATTTGTTGTGCATAGTCACTGTTACAATATTATTTTTCTTGATTTATGCAAGGTCTATAAAATAAAGCATGTACATTGTAGTTTCATTTTAGATATTAGAAACTCTCGCCGTCAATTCTTTGGAAGCGTTGGTAAAAGTTAAAACACATCCAAAATATTTTTTTTAACAATAGTCCTATTGACAATAGTAACTGTGAAATAAAAGAGTTAAGGTGCAATTCATGGTATAGATCGCACACTTTAAGAGATCAATGCAAAATTCCTTATCAATGGCTAAATTTCTAGTCCACCAAGATTTTATCCCAGAAGTAACATTAGGTTCATTCCATATACTAACTTTTTATTTTACCCTTTCAAGGAATGTCAAAGTTTCTTTTTGGTTCTATTCAGTGACTGAAATAACCATAGACACTTCAAACTATGGAAAAGGATAATATTAACTATATTTAAACCTCCAAGATCTAATATAGGATATGTTATTTCCATTAAAGAAATCCAAAATAACAAGCTATTTTAAGATCATGGGATCAATATTATTGCTCCAAATTTGAAATCCACAAGAAATCTGCAAAGTCATGGGATCAATACTGTTGCTCCAACGAATCTTGAAAACTTGTTTTCCTTTGAGGTAACATCTCCTAGAGTAGTGGTGCTTGAACCTTCCATATTTTCTTAGATGAGTCCCCAAATGCAAGCTCACAAGACCATCCATGCATATTCTAAACTAGATGTTACCTCCCATTGATTCACATGCATTTTTTTAGCCAATTACATAGATGCAACACGCTGCAATAGAACCTCATGGCCTTGGTCATTGTTTGATGCAATCACATTTCCAATCTTCCTCATATGGATTGGGATCCCTTCGTAGAATATCACCTCATTGTGTGGATGTGAAACATCATAATGCATGTGGGTCTCTCTTCTCACTAGCTATGGTTGCAACCTTAAATTCAAGAATTGTCGCTTTTTCCTAGAGCGACAATTCTTGCCATGGTTCTTGTGACTTGGGAGCTCACGTGACTCCCAATTCATGGTCTGTTTGGGGCTCTCCAACTGATAAACTTGACTACGCAGTTCAAGGAGAAGAGCTGAGCAAATTAAAAAAGTTGACCTCATTTGGCCCTCGTAATTATGAAGAACTAGATTTGTCTTGGGTTCAAACAATAATAAAGAAACTACACCAGATGGTAAATATGGAGGAAATGTGGGTTGTTATGGATAAACACCACGCAAGGAGCAAATAGAAAATGTTGACCATTCAGTTTTGGGTGCCTAGATTGAACATATGCAACTTGATCAGATTGTAATTTGAGATTGGAAATATTTATTTGGAGTTGTGGTAGGGTGGGATGAGCTCATTTAAAATTCATTTTTTTTTTTTTTTTAATTTTTTTACTATTTATGTTATAAAATTCCCCATTTTGGCTTAGTAAATAGTTTAGTTTTCTACCTTTTATCGTAATTACCCTAGCATGAAATTTGGGAGGGATGCGTGGAAAAAACAAATAGGGAAATTTGAACACACAAAATGGAATTCCTAGTCCCAGGTTGACAAACTAAATATCTCTTAGGTGGTAGACTATAGAATGACTATCTTTTTGTCGACATGTCAATTAAAGATGTTTTATTTACT